>APFE031284165.1:0-29100 GCA_000404065.3 Pinus taeda
GCTGGTCACAATCCCCACGATCCTCGTGAACGGACACCTACACATGCAAAGAATGACACAAATACAAGCATAAAATCCAATAGATGCAACTATATATCAGTTAGAAAAGATATAACTCAATCATCATTATAAAGACACATGAGTGGAACCATAATGATAGTCGTCTATTAATGAGTAAAAATAGAGAAAGATACAACCAAGGTTTTGACGTTGAACCTCCTCTGACTGGGCGAGCAGCTAAATATGCCTTGCAAAAGAGACCCCTCTCTTAGAATTCCGGCAGCATAACCTCCATATGCTTTACAATTCTCATTATCACTCTAGCATTACTTCAGCACTCACAAAGACTCTAGCAAAAACTAGCTTGTTTAATGCATGAGGACAGTTATTTATAGATGGAGAAGGGAGGAAGATACATTGTACCAGGACACCCATTGTGGATTGGCATTATCCCTGAAAAGCCACTCAGCATAGTTGTCATGGATAAAAAATGACTTTCGACCTCTATCTTGAGGATTTTTCCCTCGTAGAACTTCATGACAAGAGAGGAAAAAACATATGAGTGCGCGTTGGCTAAAAATCATTGCCAAATTTAGGTGGCGCGGGTGTTGCTCTAGGACAGAGTGCCAATGGGCGTGCCCCCTTTTGAGGATCTGAGTCATTGGCACGGGTAAGACTCTGTGTACCCGCGCTAATGGAAAAAGGGCACTTTTTAGGGATAATTTGCAAAAGGTGTCTTCAGGGAACATGAAGCACATACTCAGGGGAACATAATGCAAGTGTTTTTAGGTTATGTCATTGGTCACAGGTCCATAAATGTGTCCTCCAATGTACGAAAACAAGGGTAACAAAGACGGTGACCAACGGTGACAAATTACTGTGTAACACTAATGAATGACCCAAATTGACTACAAAGTTACAACATTTTACAAGGCCCACATTACGAAATCGGGTCCAATGTGGTGATACCTCTGAATAATGAAGATAATCAGGTTCCACACCCAACAACAAGTAGCAGACAAAAGAATAGAAAATTAAAAGGCTGAATTTGTGGCCAAGGGGTACTCTCAGTTGAGGGGATTGACTATGTGGAGACCATTTCTCCTATAGAAAGGTACTCATCCATTAGATCAATTCTTGCTCTAGTTGCAAAAATGGGGTGGAATCTCAACTAGATGGATGTGAAAATAATATTCCTCAATGGATTTATTAAGGAGGAGATGCGTATTGAGAAACCAAAAGGTTTCAATACCTTTTATCAAGAGTCTCATGTGTGGAGAATCAAGTGATAATTGTACGTCTCAAGCAAGCACCCCGTGATTGGTACACTAGGACCGATAGCTACCTCATAGGTTTGGGCTTCACCAAAAGTGAAGCGGATGCAAACCTCTATCATATCTTGGTAGAAGGTCAATTCTTGATTATTGTCTTATATTTTGATGATTTTATTTTAACTAGTGATGAACAACTGATCGTATCTTGAAAGGAGGACCTTGCAAGGGAGTTTAAAATGAAGGACATGGGTCTCATGCACTAATTCCTCAGATTGGAAGTATGGAAAGGCAATGGGGAACTATTTGTCACTTAGGTAAAGTATGCCAATGGGATACCTCAGAGATTCCGCATGGATAGTTTCAAACCCATGGAGACACTTCTAGTGACCAACTAGAGGAAAGAGGATGCCACTTCAAGTGAAGAAGTAGATGCTACTGTCTACCGATAGCTGGTGGGTTCACTAATGTATCTTTTGAACAAACAACTAGATATGTGCTATTTAATCAACTAATTCAAGCTATGGTTGGGCCAACCAAATTATTTTGGAAGGAAACTAAGCATGTTCTATTGTACGTCAGAGGCACTACCCAGTTTGGAATATGGTACAGATGGACAAAGGGAGTGAAGCTATGTGCTTCATAGATACAGATTGGGTAGGGAGTCCATTAGACCGAAATAGTAAATCAAGTGGAATTTTTAGTGTTGGGTCCACAATGGTTTCTTAGTACAATAGGAGGCAAATATTTGTGTCACTAAGCTCGACAGAAGCATAATACATGGTTGTTAGTCAAGCAAAATGTGAGGTAACATAGATGAGAAAGATACTTGTTGGATAGTTGGTTCAGATGATGGATCCAAGTGTGATATAATGTGATAATAAGAGTTACATCAAGCTCTCTGAAATCCTGTTTTTCATGATTGATCCAAGCATATAGATATGTGGTATCACCATTTGTGGGATTTTGTGCAGAGGAAAATACTGATGTTGCAGTACATTCCGACAGAGGAAAAGAATGCTAACATTTTGAAAAATGCCTTATAAAGAGGGAAGTTTGATTTCCACAGGTGCATGCTAGGGGTGGTTAATAATCCATTTATTTTTGAGAGGGAGTGTTGAAAAATTCAACAAGAAATTCTCAATTTGATTTTTCCTTAATTAAATTGAGAAAATTCAAATTTCCACACCAACAGATAACTTGTATGATGTTAATTTGTGTGACATGGCTTGTCTCACCCAATTTACTCAGTGAATTAAAGTTGGAAGAGTTACATTTCAGTTAAGCATGTGTGATTGCTAATTTATAGCAATCAAGGTCACTTATCTAAGGTTGTTTTCAGTTAAACTAGTTTCAACTATTGTAGGAACTAGTGGAGGGCCAAGTTGTGTAGTGGGACTTTAGTCAAACTCAATGATCATCCATTCAAATGATTAATTAGGCCACAATAGCTAGTGCATGTAGAGAATTTGAGTTCCATAGGTTTGGTAGAGATTCCAATACAGTGTAACATTAGTTGTATACTAGTCTTGAGTGTACATGTGTTGCATGCAGCCAGATGATCATCCTAAGAAATTTTGCAATTCAATTTGAGGAATTTACTCAATAATAGGGGCCTAATTACTCAAGGAACAACATAAGGAAATACGAGTTCAAACAGAGGAAAAATTTGACTAATTCTGGGTCAGAGGCCTTTAGTGAGTAGAGAGATAGGTTATTCTCTTGCAGGGCATGCTCAGTTGAGCAAAGAAACTGTAATACATATCTATTCATTTGATTAATGCAAGAATTCATTAGCATTTTTAGCATATTTCTTTCCCCATATAAAAATGATTGTTGCATGTGTGTTATTTCTTCTTGAATTTTTGAGATTTTTATTCTAAATTGTGAATTAATGTCCTCAAAGAAGTAGAGTAGGTTTATGTCTTGTTATTTTGATTAAACTTCATGAGAAGTTGCAAATTCACAACCTAATTTCTACAATGATGAATTTATGTATATGCACATGCTTGTTCTTTGCTCTCCCTTTTGTTTAAAAGAACTACATTGATTAACCATTCAAAAGAAAACATTAATGGAAAATATACTCCCCATTTAACTAATCCCCCCTGTCATTTTGATCCTATGGACCTATCAAATGCTTCTTCATATGCTGAAAACTTCAGGTATCTATGATCTATTCTAAGAAAATTCATTTCTTTCCTGTGGAGAAGATTTAGTTAAAAGGAGTGTGAGTAATCACTCCCAATCTTTGCCTCAAGTAGTTAAGAGGGATCCTTTACTCATGAAACTCATACACGTACAAAATCATTCCTGTTGGTCTAAGTCTCAACTAGGATTACATTCATATTTTTGCTTGTATTTTGTGGACTCATGCACCTAACCTATCATGAAACAACAACAATCTATCCTATGCATGATTAACACGATCAACTTGTCATCTGATAAAAAAAGAGTACGCCACTTAAAAGTTCTTATATGAAAATTATAGAGGGACTCTTACCAATGTTTAGCTAGACCAACAACTCAACATATAATTCACCTTAACACACTTCTAATGGTAGCAGACTCACCATATAAATTGGAGTCAACATAAACATTAACAACATTTAAATAAGGACGCTCTCAAACACACTTGGACTGACAATCTCCTACTAACAATATTAATACCACACTATGACAGAACTCCAAATATAGTTAATACCAATTGATACCAATTTTTAGTACCTTTGAGACCAATGATACCAATTGTTTAATTGATACCACTATTTCCAGTGGTTGAGAAATTGTTAACTAAGTATTCTCCCCCTATGACCATGCCTTTTTCACCAATATTCATTCGCTCCAAAAATATGATGTTTGATACCAATTACTAATTGGGATATTATAAAAGCATCAAAAAAGTCATACCACTCATCATATCTACAACATAAACTCTTATCATTCAAGCAATATTAATATGTAACAGCATCACCATTAGCCCACGACTTGAACATTTATCCTTAAGTAGCAAACAACTGACACTAATTGATGATACCAATTGCTAATTTGAGTAATCTAATAGCCAAATGTTAACTTGAGTACACTCCGCTCATGATTATATTCCCTCTGTGGCATTAATAATCTATAAACATACTTACAAAAGAAAATGAAATTTTGGAAGTAAATAGATCATCATCTTCATTCTGTCATCACCATATATACTCTGATTATCAATCTTATTTGGAAACAACAATATATCAACCAATAACATAATACTTAAGTCCTTTACAACCAATCACCATACTCAATAACACTAGTCTTTTTCAATTTTATAAAATTCATACAAATGGAAGGGGAATACTTCCCTTAATCTTCAGATGCATTACTTGGTATGTTTCTTCTACTCGTTGCATCTATCCTTTGTGGCTTCACTTGAAGCAAACCTAGTATTTTCAATGAAAAGGAAAAAAGGATCTACTCCCCTTGATTAGATTATCTCCTTTATTCTTTCACACCTGAGTATGTTGGTCCTAATTGGGGAAACATCATGAGCTTGTCCTTTTTATTGTTTGAGGTGATTTCTGATGCAGTATAAGCATGTGTACCACTGTCCATTCCTCTTATTACCACTAATTAAATCAAACCTAGAAATTACCTATTTCTTTTCTTTCTCACTATCTATACTTACTTTCTGCAATGAAGAGCTAGCATGACTCTTGTTCCTTTTGAATGATTAGAGTATTTTAATGTTGTAGCTTATATAAGTGAGATCAAACACATGAATTTCAAACTTTGAATCTCTTGATTTTTTGATAAAAATCAGGAAAATCAATTTCTTGTAGACAAAAACTATACTTTTGTTGCATTCTTGCTTCTTTTGTTGTGGGCTTTTCATTATTAATATAATTATATCTTTTCTAGTGTTCAACACAATCCATGCCTTTGTTTACAATGTTTTGTAAAGGGTATCTCTTGCTAATTTTACATGAAGCATTGTAACACCCATAATTTCCACACGTGTAGCATTCATTGTTAATTTGAATAAGGGAAAAGGGGTTCTTATTACTAAAGTTTTTTTCTCATCTAATTTCTTGTATTAATATTCTCTCTCTTGGTGCTTTTGGGCCTTTGATAAATTTTCATTTGAGGGGAGAAGGCTCTTTGTTCATGGTTGTTTGAATTGATCTAAGAAACTCATGGTTGTTTCTGAAATAGTGCATTCTGCTTATGTTGTTGCAACTTCTTTTTTCTCTCTGGAAACTTGGAGGGAGAGTGCCTTGTATTACCACAACAAAAACATATGAGGTGCTTATTACCTTTTTCTTCATTATATCTTACCTCAATTTTCCTTTTGTTGACACACTGGCTTTTCTTTGAATGTCACATTGTTTTGTCTTCCTTTAACTAGACCGATGGGTCCCTTTAATGCTACTATTGGGTCTCTTTCACCTTCCAATATTATCTCAACCTGCGTGGGACCATGATTGGTTCAAATTCTCCTTTAATAGTCTAATTTCTTTTCCTAGTTCCATATTTATGGCTTTGATATTCTTGATCTCCTCAAAATATGATATGATATGCCTTCTTATATAAATATTTCTTCAAGATATTCCAACTCAATAGAGGAGGTAGATCCATATGGAGGGTCTATTTCACTTGCATCACGTACAATATTTTGTTCCCTTGCTGACTTTAGGGATTATTTTGCTTACACATGAGATATCCTATCTTATTTTCTACTAGAGGTAAACCCATTGACTTCTTGAAGAATGTCTAGATATGCTATTGCTATCAAAGTAGTTCCTTCCTTACTACTACTAGATGAACAACTATCTCTTTCATCAAGACTTGCAACTGAGCAACTTGAAGATAAATGGCCAATTTTTTTACAATATAAACAAAACAATAAATTACTTGTTGATTACAACTCGTTGTTATTCTCTGTGATTTGATCAACCATTTGGCCTCTCGATATAGGGGAATCATCCTTTGATTCATGATCTTCAATGCTATTCAAATCTTTGATTGTTTTGTTCTTCAGAGAAATTCCCTTGAGATCACATGCAATTTGTATGTCTACATCATAGATGGGATGCAACTCATTCCATATATATTTGGTAGTCTCACAAAATATTAATTTCTCAGTATCTAACTTGGACAATCCTCTCGAGATTCCTCCTTGGCTTGTTCATTATATGTTAATCCATTCTCCACATATAGCCATATATCTAAATAAAAAGCTTGCAAGTATATTCTAATTATTATATTCCAAGTTGTATAATTTTACCCATTCAAAAATGGAACTCCATCTGAGGTAATCCAATCCTCGTTCTCCATGTTCCCTGGTCTTCCTTCGAGATATAAAACTAATTTTGAAGGAACCTGGTGCTATGATACCAATTGTTAGAAACAATGGAAATGAGGACACTACTGGGGGGGTAGGCTGAATAAATAATGTGACCAAATTATACAAGTCTTGATAAATTACACTTATAAATAACTTTAGAAGCCACTCATGTAATCAACATCATAACTCAATCATGTAAATCATAACATTCTACTCAATCTCATACACATGTGCTATATATAAAGGCATCAATATTATTTTTATTACTTTTGGAATTTACTCTTGATATCCACAATAAGTATTCGAACTCTTATTATCTATTTTTGAAAGGAATCATGAGTTCAACTATCCAAATTTGAAACCTGAAATTTTATGTGTTTTATTTGTAACTTTCTAAATTTTTCTAACTCCAAATCTAGAAAAATTTCTAAATCCACCTCCAAATCTATCCATTCTTCCACTTGAGCTACCAACTCATTCATGCCTTCATTAACCAAAATTTAATGCACTGTTGGTTCGGTACTTAAACACCAAATATGGCATAAGATTCCAAATTCCAGGTTTTTGACTCATGCATGTGAAAAGTCATTAAGATAGGCCCAAAGATTTTTAATAGAGAACCATTGCATATAACCTTCATTGGGTCCCTTTGGTCCAAGCCCAAAGGGATTCAACCATTGTTCATAATCTCCCCGCACCCTTGGTCTTTACGTCTGCATAGAACCGAGTGCTACCCACATATTTTAGCTCCTAGATTTTATTTCTTGATAAAAACTCTCTTGGAAAAAACTAAGTGGAAACCAATTCATTATTGTCAAGATTGATTCCTATCACGTGGTGTTCTGCAGATCCACCCTTCTTCGAATGCGACCAATCAAATAACCACCAAGGTGACCTATTCACATGCGATAATCACATAATTGTCGAGATCACCTATCCACACTGTTTAATTAAAAAGTTTTTGAGATGATCTGTCCACCACATTATATACCACGATGTCCCATATCTATTTCTTGGATTTTTCTACCAGTGCACCCTTTTCTTCTTCTGAGGAGGTTTCTTCCAAGGTTTGAGTTTCTTCTGAGATTATGTCATCCTGCCACCATGTGCTCTCACCTTCTTGGCATGCGGTCTAATTATATTTCTATTGATATGACTTGTCTACCACATCCTCTCTAAATGGAATTATTATCATCATCTTCCATCAAGCTTCATGTCTCTCGGTTTCCATATTTTTGTAACTTTATGCGAAAGACTCTTATGAAAACTTTTAAGAACTCCTTTTTCTCAGATTTATTTCTTCCAAGGTGATGCATCTCCAAATTGTCTACCACTTATATAAGGATTCCACATGTCACTCACTGAGTCATGTCATCTGTCACTCATTCTCGGCCGACTTAGGTACCCAAAAATGCCAAATATATATGTTACATGTCACCCTATCAATGGTACCTCATCATTCTAACATCATCATGCCATTGTATCTCCACATTATCATCACAAGCTAATAAAATATTGGGATATATCTTCATTTAGTTTTCCTTGTGGCTAAGGGTATGGAGGAAGAGGGGGTCTTGGGCCTTAGTTTTTCAATGAACTTCATTGTTAAAATTTAAAGTCCCAGGACAAGTCACCTCTACAACTCCTCTTCTATGACCTTTGTCACGTTATCCTACTCCATGTCCTCCCATTAGGGTCCAATCCCTTTGGTGGTAATGTGGAGCCCCCTTGTCTGGTTTGGTAGTAAAAGGGGAGGGTGTCTTACTATTGATCAAAGGTGTTGATCTCCTGATTGACTATTTGGGAAAAGAATTCCATCGCAGGGCCTTCTCTATCATTAGAATTCTAGTGGGCATGGGCCCTCACATATTTATCAATGGGTCAAGATAAAAAATTGGCACACTATCTACTATCGAACTTGCTCAAAGTTTAAAATTGTTTCTCTCTTGCCAAGTGATCCACCAACTTAGGACAAAATGTAAAACTAGTGCCAACTAGAAAACCATTACCCAATTTATCTCTACAATTTTGGACTCTTAGCCTATGAGCTTTGAATGGAAATAACTTCTGATCCAGGAGACCATTTTGGTGGGCTCCAGTATTGCAGCAATAATGCTGCAACTCCTGGGACTCCCTTCTTTACTTTTATCAACCCGGTTGTTCGTAACAAACTTGGAAGCGACGATGCTATATGCACAAGTACTAGCTCTTGCCGCAGCTGTCACTTGATCAGCTGGCACAAGTCCGCTAGGGGTTTTAGCCAAATTCTATGGGCTCTTAGAAGAAGCTTTTAATTGATGGATGAAAGCTAACCTAAAGGAAGCTAATATACTTGCGAAAAGTGACTGAAAAACTGAAGGAAAGTGCAAACCCTAGCAAACCCTAATTCCACCAGCTAGTCCTACTGATGCAAAAATGAGAGTGTAATCTATTGAAATAGATTCCATTACTTATATTAAGGTAAAAGACGTGTTTAAACTACCTTTGTCCTAAGAAAGCATCTTTTTGTATTTTTTGAATAAGTGTCGATTTTCACATGCATATGCTTGAACTGTGCTTTCCTGTGCAGGGGCGGATCAAGGAAGAGGAGTGCTTGGGAAAGGTTGGAAAGGTTCAGAGGGGGTCTAAGGAGTCCCTAAGACTCTTCCTGAGAGTTTCACAAAGTTTGGTTATCGGGAAACCTCACTCGTGAGCTTCTACAGGAAGTCTGCAGGGGTTCTACAGGATGTTTCAGAATTTCTACAGGATATTTGGAAATCGGTTTGTAGGGGATGGATGAGTGAGGGAAGGTGCATGGATGGATCTGGAGGTAGGATAGGGGTCTAAAAATGGCCTAAGGACTGGTGGGTGGATCGGTGAAGAGCTGTAGAAGACTGACTTGGCTTGAAGAGGGCTAAGGCAACGATGAGTAAGGAGGTAAGGTTTCGTGGACAAAAAGGATAGGTGGGGAACAAGAAACTTAGCTAAGAGACAGAACAGGTGACTCAAATGATACTTTGGGTGGATGAAAGAATGAAGAAGATGCCTTGCACGGTGTACCTTGATCAAATCAACAAAGGCTTGCAAATGATCAAATCATGAACTAGTCTAGTCTAACCATCAACAACATAAATGAGCAGCAACTTTATTTGGGAAGAAAACCTTGTACACCATCTATGCAAAGAAACATTTCAAATGTCCAATCCCATAACTAATCTATGCTAATAAAACGAGCACACTAAAGATTGCATAATCAAGAAAACTAGTGTTTTTGTGAGGCAGCACTGTTTCCTCAATTCCAGCCCCAAATCCAATAAGGATGAGGTGAAACCAGGAGTGTGGTTGTCCCTTTTCTTGGAGGTTTTGTTATTATTATCCTACCAAAGCACCTAAGCCAATGTCATTCATAAACAGTGATCTATTCCAGCAACATAACGAAATCTACTTAACAGAAATATGTTCAAATGCATAAAGGAAAACAGTGATACGTAAAGGAAAAGTAACAATACATAAAGGAGGCCATAGGCTCTCAGGTTGGGCCCAACCCTGAGAGCTTTGGCTCCTATGAAAAACTCAGATTTGATATGAAACCAAACTGCTTCTCATTATCCAAAAATAATCATAAAACTCATGCCAAAAATGGCTACAAAGTAACAAAATAGAGCTGCAGCACTGAGGTGCAAAGTACACAATAGTTTCAAAAGTGTTTTTACGAAGGTTGAGGCCTCAAAATTTATAGATCACGAGGGAACTAGCTATCCCCCTCAATTTGTGGAACTTGGTTGTCAAACTGTGAGTTAAACAGTCCCTTTCCAAATGCTGCTTGGCTACCTTCTAGATTCGGTTTGGTGGTCTTTGCAGCTCAGAGTTTGGGGTGAAGATCCCGAGGAAGGGTCATTTAATGCCATAGGCAACCCCCCTTCAAGTCCTCACTTCAGGCTTGGCTGCCTTATAGCTCATGATTGCTTTGACTTTGCTCCAATATATGTCAAAAACCTGAAATAGACACGTGTTAACCACCTAGGAAAAGTGGCTTCCCTTATTTGTACCAAAGACATAAACATACTAAAAATAATGCATGAACTATAGCAAATGATGGATTTGAACAAGGATAATTGGGTCAAATGAGCCCAACAAGTTACCAATTTTGGGGCTCATCATCACCCCCCTGCTAAAAGGGTTGCTCATCCTCTGAGCAACTAGTCCAGCTCCTCATCTTTCATTGCTTTGATGGCCACTCTCACATCCCAATCTTCTGAAGTAGTGTCCTCCACACTGTCATGGAATTCGGCCTTCCTCTCCACTTCTTCCCACTGCTTATGCTCCTCCTCTTCTGTGCCTCCCTCTAACAATCCCAAAAGCAAGGGTGGACTTAACTTGAGGCCTATCCAATTGGCTTGGAGGTACTACATAGACTTCTTGTAGAGAGGTAATTGTGCCAAAGCCTCCCTCATCCAAGTTGGAGTGTGATATTCTCGAATTTTAAGGCTGTGGGACAATGTGTTCCACCTACGGGTGCAAGCATGAGCACAATTGTCCCCTAGTAACCTCTCCATATCCTCGAAGTATGCTATGGCCTGGGCCTGGCGATCCATGTACTCTAATAAACCCCAAGAGTTGGTTGCTAGGTGGTGGTGAGTGGATATCAGTTTGGTGGGGTCCCCTGGCTTTGCTCTAATCAGCAGTGGTTCATGTAACTCCCGGTCCATGAAATTCCTGACCTCAGCTGCTCTCTTCTCTTCGTGGTTTAACCATGAGGTCATTGCCATCAGCTGCATGTACCCTACTGCTGTGTTGGGGTCTCATGAAGTGATGTTTGGAAGGGCCAAATTATGGAGGTAAAACTCTGAAAGCTTGGCCTTATCTTCCGATGAACTGGTGTTACATAAATCTGTGAACTGCTGGGGGTTTTGGATGTGAGAGATACCCCTCTGTGCCAATGTATTGATTTGGAACTACAGCCACTGATCCCTTAGGTATAGGCTATAAGATTTGGCCGGCTTCCTACATTGCAGTGCTTCCATTGCCCAACTGGCCATGCAGGTCAGTTGTGCCTCCTTTTCTTGCACCTGCTGCTTTAGGGATTGTATCTCCATATCTGCCTGCAGCCCCCTTTCCTGTAGCTGCTGGTTGATGATCCAGGTGGATGTTGGTGGCCACCCACCTATCCCATTTGGAACCCCGCAACTGTCTCTTTCAGTTTTTCAATTTCCGTAATTGTAGCACAATTTACTATTTTTAGTAGTTTTTTCGGGTCCTGAACTTCTGGAGCCGTTTTGAGGCCCTAAATGACGTTTTTGGGGAAATCTGGGGGCAACATGGGTCCATGGACCGATGTTTCCCTTCCCAAAGTGGTAGTTCTCTGATAGATCTTTTTAACAAGCTATCATACGCGTCAAACAGAGATCGTATGCCAAAGTTACGACCCCGGGAAATTGATGTACCAATTTACCCAAAACGGGGCCCACAATGTGGCATTTCATCTTCTAGGGTTTGGTTTTGGAATGTGAAGGGTTTTCCATTGTTTCTCATCAATAAATAGGCCTTCGAGCCTCATTCTAACACAGTTCAGAACAGTTCAGAGGCATGTAGCCACACATCTCTTCTCAGGGATAAGCTGCCATCGCCCTAGCTGGTTTATTTCCATTTCTGGTTGTAAGCATATTTCAGTATTTTCCATTAATGAAATGAAGTATTATTTCCGCTGCATCTTTGTGTATATGGTTATCTCTGCAATTTGTTGCGTTCCTGTTTAAGTCTGGATCAGGCACCAACCATTTCATGATTACCTCCATCTTGGAAGGATCTATCTTCAATTCTCCTCCACCGATCACATACCGCAAATACACCAAAAACTATTGTGCAAACTTGCACTTCTTGAGATTTTCTGGCAGCTTGTGCTTCTCCAATGTTTCCAGCACCTACATCAAATGTGAAATACGCTCCTCCCAAGTAGCACTATATACTAGTATATCATCCAAATAGACAATAACAATTGAATCTATAAAAGGGCGCAGTACATTATTCATTAATCTCATAAATGTAGCTGGTGCATTATATAGGCCAAATAGCATGACTAACCACTCATACAAACCTTTCCTAGTTTTGAAGGTGGTCTTCTAGATATCTTCTTCTTTGACACGAATCTGGTGATATCTAGACTTCAAGTCTAGCTTGGTGAATTAATTTGCTTGATACAACTGATCCAACAAATAATCTATCCTAGGCAGGGGGTATCTATTCTTGAGCATGAGTTTTTTCAATGCCCTGTAATCTATACACACATGCCAAGTCCCATCCTTCTTTTGCACAATGATGATGGGTGACCCACATCGTGATGTACTCAGTTGAATGACACCTTGTTCAAGTAGTTGTTGCAACTATTTCTTCACCTCACTTGCTTCTATAATAGATTGCCTGTACAACCCAATATTTGGCAATGGGGAGTCTGGAAATATATGGGTCTCGTGCTTCACTTCTCTCTTATGCGGTAACCCTTTAGGAACTTGGAACACATCCTTGTATGCCTGTAAAAAATCCTTCAATTGTTGTGTTTCTTAGTACACCCCTCCATGTATTCCTTGCTTCTTATTGACTCCTCTACAAACTAAATTTCTCTTCAAAAAAGTAAAACATACTTATTGTTGGAATCGATCAATTTCCTAGCTTGGTTGGAACTTACTAATGAATTTTTTGACTTGCCTTTATGTGCATTGATGATGAATGATTTTCTATCCTTGATGAGTCAGTATTGGTTGGCTCTCCTCATGAATATTTCATCATGCATGTACATGTATGGACTCCCAAACACAAATCCATGTACATCAAAGGGAACCACATCTAGATCTACTTCATCAATAAAATCAACACTAACAACAGATCTAATTTTACATTATTTTGTTACCTTCAATTATGCATCCTTATTTACCCATCCCAAGGGATATGGGTTTGTCTGATCACAAAATTCCAACCCCAACTTCATGACCAACTTTTCTACAATGAGATTTGATTGTGATCCTAAGTCAAACAGAGTATTAGCATTTGTCTTCTTAATCTGTATCTTTATATGGAAGAGTTTGTTGATTTATTTCTCTTCTTGTTTGTTGGGTTGTGTTATATTCTTTCCATGACTACCCCATGCATAGGGGGGGTTACAGGGGGGACAGATTCCCCCCCCCCCCTTTATGTTGCGTCAATATCTGCTGGGGGATCACGGGGGGGTGGTTCCCCCCCTATCGGGGATATGCAGGGGGGCAGTAGACCCCCTGCATAGGGTCTGGGGCAGTGCCCCAGGAAAATGTTTTTGGACCCTATATTAGGTGTGCGGACCTACCTATGGTTTTGTGCATGGTTTCGCACATGGTTTTGGGCATGATGGTTTTCTATCCATGGTATTTTGTAGATCCAGTCAACGGAACTAAGGTTATGTTCAAACCCAGGGTTAATGGATTGGGGTTTATGGACGCTTCAGCATGTATATATATGTATTATAACATTGAAATGAACATAATGAAAAATCAATCTAGTAGTCCCATTTTTGGGATCCAGGGGAAAAACTCTGTGTATATATGTTTTATGTTTTACACTCTCACCATTGTTTATTTTCTGTTTTTAGAATTTGTATGCAGGTAATTTCTCTACAGGGTTAAAACCTACATTGTTGTTGAAGGCTACTCAGATTCACCTCCTTCTGCAATGACTTACAGATGATCTTATCATCCACTTATGAACTTCTTTCAACGTGGTTGCTCGAATTTGTGGCCATGAGATTCTTCTTCTTATTATCTTTCTTCTTGTTCTTCAGGTTTAGCTTTGGATGCAACTTCCATCACTTCTCCTATGTATGGCCATAAATTTTGCAATGGTTGTAATGGTTGCTAGGATATTTGGATTGGTGTGTTGTGGTTTCCATCGTTTTATATTTCCCCCCTTTTTCTTCTTCTTTCCCTCCTTAGAAGCGTCATGCTACTCCTTCTTCTTTGATCCACTTGATTGTGCTCTCTATAGGCCCATGTTTTCTAGGTATTGTGCTTGTACACAAACCTCATCCACCAATTTGGGCTTGAACAACATCACATTCTCATAGAGATGGTATTGCAGACCACTAGATACTTGAGGATCATATTTGGGTTCTTCAGAGAGATACCCAACATTATAGCCATATTTCTAAATTATGTGGTGTACTCCTGCATGCTTTTGCCCAACTTTTGCCTGAAATAATGCCACTGAATCAACTGGTCCTCCACATACCCAATGGGATAAAGATATGACTTAATAAGGGTTTTGAATTCTTATCACTTATTCACTAGAGGTTCTCCCTCCAAGCTTAGGGTTTTTGTGTGGCTCTCTGACCAAGTTAGTGCATGGACCTCTAATTTCAGTCACACAAATGAGATTTTTTTCCTTCCTAAAACTTGTGGACGCTACAATAAAATTTCAATTACTACAACTAGTGATTTAGCTTCAAATAATCAATCTCACCATGGTACGGCTTGATATCAAATTTTTCTTCCATTTTAAATAGGGATTGACTCACAACATTTGAATTGGGTTGATCTTTTTCGGGTTATTTCTTTGACTAGTTCTTGATTTCTTCCCAATATTTTGATCCACTTTCTAATTTATCCTTTGCATTTGAACACCCATCTTCTATAATATCTCAAGATTATTTCTCAGTGTTGTCATGATCAAATTTCCATTATGATTTATGTATGTGACTTGTTTTTCCAGCTGTGAGAACCTCACTCTATAGGATCACGAGAATCATTTACAGATTTTTCGACCATGTTTAGGGTTTTACGATTTTCGATGCCACAGAACTATATCCCCTGCAAATATCAACAAAATACCCAAAGAAACGTACTATGATACCAAATTATCCATAAACTATCATGCATATTCCACTAGATAGTTCGTCACAACGGACCTAATAATAATATATTAAAAACTTGAGATGTACACTATTACAGTTTTATTAAAACTTTAGAACTGTAAATTTAATTGTAATTAGTGCATGCATGCAAATGGAAATTATGCACAAACATATATAATGAAAAATTAAGTTCACACACACACATAAGACAAAAAATATGCCATGGGCAACCCTTTCAGGAGAAAACCCGGCTGGCAGGCGAGGTTGCTTCGCTCTTTTTCTCTATCTAGAAATATGGCTATAGGTACAAAGAAGTAAGCCTTGTGGTCCATGGGTTGCTATAGTGAAAAAATAATCCTTGTTTGATCTATCTCCGATCCCTCTTGGATATATTTTCTCATCTATGGAACAAATTTCTCTCGAAAGAATGGAATGCTTATTACTCCTTGTGGCCTAGTTATAGCCCGATAGCCTACTAGTGGTTAAGTTTGACTACATCAACTCTTAAATAGAGTTACAATATATACTGTTATAGAGTATTTTACATTAAAAACGTGTGGCTAGAACCTTTTCCATGAATAATGGGGGATGACACGACATCCTCTCGAACTATAGGTGTGAAAACAGAAAGGTGTACTTCCAAGTGGCATAACTTTTATATACGGACTCTGGTTGGTGCACTTCTTGCATCGTTCGAAAGATATCTATGTGTAGAACAACATGGAAAGGTGTTTCACTAAATAAATAAATTTTTACCCCCAAAAAACATAATTTGATGCCTCAAATTGATCCTGAAAGGTTTTAGACCCTGTTTTGCGAAACTAGGTCCTACCAGTATAAATGGTTCCGTTAGTTGATTCCTCCACTTTTTCCACTCTGAATGCATTGAAATGGATGAAAAAAAATAGAATGATCCCATACGGATTACCAATAATTCTTGATATTTGATATGATTTCCGAGAAAAATATACAGAACTTTGTACACTGTAGAGGTAGGAAAGGCAACAAATTGATAAAAGAAGTCATGAAATTGATTGTTTATCACTTGATGATATGATGGGTTTGATTGGAAAAAGGGAGTTATAATTGGCTCTACTTTGACTGGTTTGAAAAGCACTATTTCTGACAAAGATACTATTGATGATCATTGGAAGATGATATAATTTCTTGAAAAATGAATGAAGGAAGAACCATGTCATGAAGAAAGAATATGTGAAGGCTTGTGTGTTCAATGATGAATAATTTTGGCTTCATAAGGTTTTTTATGAACTACTTCAAGACATGTTGAAGCTACGTGAATATTGATAAAGGTCAAGGAAGTTCAAATATTGTTATGAGATGATGCATATAGGAGCCAAGAAACTACAACAGATATCCACAGAAGAACATGCAGCCAATGCTTTGATGAGTATTTTATGAGACAAGTTTAGGCTTGTGGTTGTGGTTGTTCCTCCCTATTTGAGAGGGAGTGAGGATGGACATTATATTCTCCATGTGTCATGCACTATGGCCAGGACTAACATTTGTAGGCCTGGTGAATGCACTGGTAGGGAGAATGGTGGATCAGATAAGAATCTGGGACCAATACTCCTTGAGGATTGGTATCTAAAATAGGAGTAGTCCTGAGGACTAATACTCTTTAAAGATTGGAAATCTAAGATATGAGTAGTCTTGAGGAATGATATTCTTTGAGTATGGGGTGATATTGAGGATAAGAATAGTTTTGTAAGGACATACCTCGTGAACACCTAGATAGGGTATGTGCCTTGAGAGGTGGTTGTGGTGTCCAAATATATGCCTCTCAACATTATGCTCTAATTTAGTGGAGTGATAGAGCATGTTAGTCAATACCTTGTTATTTTACAATTGACAATGTTGGTCATGATGATGCTTGATGATTCTTATCAATCTGAACTCTTCTTATGAGAATAGAGTATCATATTACTTGGTTGAGTCATTATGAATACCTCCCTAATTAAGAGGGAGCGTTGAAAAGTGTAACTAGGTTTGGTATTCATAATTGTCATTGTAATTGAATCAATATGTATTTCATGTAAAAACAAAAAGAAAAAGAATTATAAAAAGTTATTATTATTATTTTCTAGTCAAAGCATGTTCTTCATGCTTCTAGGGTTTATTAAGTCAAAAGTAATTTTTTTCATGTGGAAAAGTCCCATTCAATAGATTATTTATAAGAAAAAGAACAATTTTATTTTGAGTCAAAAGAGTCATTTTGTCACTCACAAGACCAAGTCGGAAATCTTGGATAAGTCTGCCTAGAAGAAGCAACTATTTGATCTCCTAGATGTGTATATATAGAGATCATTTAGACCTCATTGGAGCACTCACTCACCACTTTGATTTTTGTGCCAAGAAAAGAAGATTTTAGCAAGAAAGTCAAGGAAAGAGAGAGTGAAGTCTAAGGAGAAAGATAATTTATGTTTCTGCCCTAATATATGTTCACATGTGTGAGTTTCTGAGGTAGCTTCTATGATATTGTAGGCCCCAAATTTCAAGGGCTGAAATTTCAAGAAATGACCATATTTCCAGGATTTGATCATCTTTGAATTTTGTTGACTATGGTTTGATAGGAATGGAATGAATAAGGGCTTACTTGGGTCCATGTGGAAATCTTTGTCTTTTTCTTGGGCATTGGATATCTCACTTTGATCTAATTATATAAGATGAGAAGTTGGTTGGGTTTTCCCCCTTGTGGGGTTTTTCCATGGCTTGGAGCCTACATCTTGTGTTATTTGTCTCTTGTGATCTTCATGTTGTGAATATTTTGGTAATTTCTTGATAAAGAGAAAATAATTAAATTAATAAAATCCAACAACATTTATAATTAATTATCAAGCTAAGAGGAATCAACCCTAATATACAAGAACTTCGACTTCTCAACGTTTAGTACCTGGAGTTTCCCTAGTTTCCATAACACCATACATGATGAGCACACCAAAAATCAAAGAACTACAAATGCAATTAGAGGAACTCTTAAAGAAATGGTATATATGCCCAATTGTGTTTCCTTGGGATGCCTCAATTCTCTTTGTTAAAAGGAAGGATGGTACACTAAGGTTTTATATTGATTTAAGGTCACTAAACCATGTCACAATGAAGAATAAATTCCCCTTACCAAGGATAAACGACTTGTTTGATCAGCTCAGGCAAGCTAAGATGTTTTTTTAAATTGACCTAAGATCATGTATCATCAGCTAAGGATTAAGGAATAGGACATCAGTAAGATGGCATTTTGAACTCAATACAACCACTATATGAGTTCATATGTGTACATTGTGGGCTATCTAATGCTCCATGTGTTTTCATGTGCCTCGTGAATGGAATTTTCCATAGTTATTTGTACAAGTTTGTTATTGTATTTTTGGATGACATCCTAGTGTACTCTAAATACGTGGAAGAGTTTTAACAACACTTGAGAATGATTTTAGAGGTTCTACGAGAACATACGTTGTATGCCAATTTAAGTAAGTGCTCATTTTATCAAAGGAAAATACATTATTTAGGTCACATCATTTCAGAGGAAGGGATAGAAGTAAACCTGGAATATATTAAAGCAATCAGAGAGTGGCCAACACCTAAAAATGTGATAGAGGTGAGGTCTTTTATGGGTTTAGTAGGCTATTATAGAAGATTCATTGAGGGGTCCTTAAAAATAGCGCATCCTATTACTTCCTTACAAAATAAAGGCATGATAATTGAGTGGCCTCATAAATGTGAAGAGGCCTTTTAGCATTTAAAGGCATTGTTAACAAGTGCACCTATATTGAAGATAATTTATATGAATGAAGACTTCCTTGTGTGCACAAATGAATGTAAAGGAGGACTAGGAGGAATTCTCATACAAAATGGACATGTAATATGTTATGAATCTAAGAAACTAAAAAAACATGAAAAGAACTATGTTACTCATGATTTGGAGTTGGTAGCCATTATACATGTCTTACACTTGTGGAGACACTACCTCATGGGAAACAGTTTAAAATTACGGACTGGTCACAATGGATTGAAGCATTTGTTTGGACAACACAATTTAAATGCCAGACAAACTAGATGGATGGAATATTTGGTTGAATACAACTGTGAAATTAAACACATAAAGGGAAAGGAAAATAAAGTCACATAGTATAAGGGTGCATACCATGCATACTACCATCGTAATTCTATACAAATTTAATTTAAAAATAAAAAATTTAGAGGTTGGAAAATCATATTAGCAATATATGGAAATAAAAAGAAACCTATAACAAGGTAATTTTCAGCCAAAGTACAGGGATTACGAAATAGGAAAAGGTGCAATCCTTTTGTACAAGGGTAGGATTTATGTACCAAATTTACAGGGGCTATGGAATATAGTTTTAAATTAGATGCATAAGGTGCCTTATGTTGGGAATCCAAGGTATCAAAAGACATTCTCAACAATAAAAAACCAAAACTTTTGCACAAGTAGGAATAAAGAAGTGGTTGATTATAGAGCCAAGTGTTTGGAATGTCAAACAACTAAAATTGAACATAGACATCCGGCTGGATTGCTACAACCAATACCCATTCCTGAGAAGAAATAGGAAACTATTTCTATCAATTTTATTGTAAATTTTCTCAGAACTACAAGGAAACACTATTCCATAATGGTTGTGGTGGATAAAATCACCAAGGCTACCCACTTTATCCTAATGAATTCAACGCACAAGGAAAGTAATGTTATTGAGATTTATATGAGGGAAATTGAAAGGCTACATGGAGTGCCCAAAGCAATTATTGTAAACAAGCATTCCAAGTTTACATCTAAAATATGGATAATTTTATTCAAGGGATTCAGAGCTAATTTAAATTTTAGCACAACATACCATCCAAAGTCAGATGGAAAAAATAGAAAGAATCAATCAAGTGATTGAGGATACATTGAGGATGTATGTGATGGAAAAACCATCAAAATGGGAAGACTACCTACACTTGGTGAATTTTTCTTACAATAATTGGTACCAAGCATATTTTAAGATGATCCCATTTGAAGCCTTGTATGGCAAAAAATGTAATACACCTATGAACTAAGATAATCCAGCAGACAAGGCTATTGGTTGTCCAGACTTGCTCAAGGAAATAGAAGAGAAAGTGATAAAAATTAAATAGAATTTGAAGGATGCCCAAGACAGAAATAAAATATACGTTGGTAAGAATATGTTAAACATGGAATTTAAAGTTGGCAATCATGTCTTCTTGAAAGTGAAGGCAAAGAAAAGTTC
Source organism: Pinus taeda (assembly GCA_000404065.3). NCBI lineage: Eukaryota > Viridiplantae > Streptophyta > Pinopsida > Pinales > Pinaceae > Pinus > Pinus taeda. The sequence goes on from APFE031284165.1 coordinate 20,713, forward strand.
ATTAAAATTGGGTAGTTGTGCAAAGTTGGAAGCTATTATTGTGGACCATTTGAGATTCTAGATAGGATTGGTTCAGCTGCATATAGGATTTCATTTCTAGCATCCATGCATATTCATAATGTGTTTCATATTTCATTACTTAAAAATTATGTACCTGATGCTAATCATGTAATTGATTGGATTATGATTCACTAGGTGGAGCCCAAGGTATACTTCTAGGTAAAGGTGCTTGGACCCTTTCCGATCTTAAAGACACTACATGAGAGCATGAAGACGTAATGAGGGAAGAGTACCCTCATATTTTTGTTTAATCATATTGTATATATGTATACCTATAGTGAAATAAGGACAATGCATGGGGGGGGGTGGGGGGGTGGTAATGTAACACCCCTACTCACTCCATGTGTTGTAAACACCATTTACATGTGAAATTTAGGTTGGTGAGCTAAAGCATATTAATTAGGCCAGTGAGTCGAGACTTATCTTTTCATATATTTTAGGACCAGTGTGCTCGTTTATATGTTTTTATATGCTATGAGGCTAGAAATCTTGATGATGTAAATATGTTTAACATGTGCATATTAATAAACACATGACAACTACAAATCGAATTCGATGAAAAGAGTATGGGGGGCCAAGACTCCAAGGGAATATAAAAGGGGTTGATATGGTGTATTAATCATGGGAATGGAGAAAATGAGGGTAACCAAAAGTCCATAAGTGACTATAGAGGGTTCCAAGTGTCAAAAATATAATTCATGCACATAAAATAAGGGTGTTTCCCTGTGAAGAAAATTTGTTAGCCAGTTAATAGGAGTGTAGAAATCTAGGGATGGTGGGTAGGAACTCATGGAGCCACAACATTGAGACCATCCTTGTCTGGCAATAATACACCCTAGAGGTGGTGGCACAATTTGAAGAATGCAGATGCAAATAAGGATGTGCATTGCTTGGGTGCAGGATGATGGGGGGTGTGAGCCTAAAGGTTGGAGGATACCAATGTTTGATAGGAAGGCCTGGAGGGTACTTGGAGACCCTTGAGGGAAGTAAGAGCTCTTAAAGCCACGGATGTAAGATCATCCATGAAGTAAGAGGTGGTGGCACTGTCCGAGGGACTATAGGTGCAGAGAAGGGTGTGCACTTCTTGGGTGCAAGTTGATACAGGGCATGAACCTGTAGGATGGAGGATGTTGGATTTGGAACCTTGGTTGATTAATGGTACTAGACATGTACCTAGATTTGGGCAAGATTTTTCCCCATGGAGTCGAAGCCCCAACTTGGGGGTGATCCACTATTGAGAGATAATGAACAACATGGTCTATGGTTAGAAGGAACATTGAAGTTCTGTATCCAGTTGGTCATTTAACAGATAAGTAGTTTTGTAACATTCACTTAATTATGTTGCAATTTCTTATGAACCCATTTCTATGTTATGTATCAATTTTAATTTTTGCGCGTAAATTATATTTGTTGTGTGAAAAATGTAAATTTCTAGCCATTTGCATTAAATTCCATTTAGACATGCATATCACCTTGTTGGGAATACAATGAAAGGGTAAATACCCAGGTGATAAGGTTTAGTAGTATTGGCACATAATTATGCATCGGTGGATGGGTGATGGAACTTCTAGAATAAATAAATAAAAGTGATAACCATCCCTACCAGTTTACAAAGGGTTATTCGGCATGGTTACACCCAATAGATGGCAAAGAATTCCCAACAATGGATTGGGAGTGTTGCAGCTAAAAGCAGAAGTAGTATGGGAGCATTACAAATTTTCAGGGTGTTGAATCCATTCGTATTGGTCGTTTCCAAAGATACATCTCCCAAAGCGTGGACTATCATTAGTAGTAAGCTCACATAGGCTATTATTTGTCGAATTGTCATAGCTAACTTTAGCTAACTATGGGCCTCCTCCATTATTATATATGGAGGACTTCTTTGTATATATTTCATACAAACTGTACAATATCAAATACTCTTCCATAGTATTAGAGCTTCAAGGATCATTTTTCCCACTTATATTCAACTACCCACCTCATCACACCCACATGTTGACAATATATATTAAGACAGAAAAATATCAGTATTGCTTGGAGCTAACGATATCAAAGATTGTTGCGACACTAGTTTGCAAATTTTAATGAGATATGTATATTTTTTGTGTACAAAGTTGGATAATTTGAATATATTCCCTTGGTTATAAACTCTTATTACACATTTGAGTAAATCCACCTATCAATTGTTTCCAAAACCCTTTGTAGCCACCACCAAGATCATCCTTGTTGCATCTAGAAATTGATCTCATAAATTTGCATTATCTAAAAGAGAAAAAATATTTTATTTAAAGTCTTTCAAATTTGATTTTCATATTGGGTGGAGCATTTCCTTGCAAATATAATTTTTCCAAATCATAAAATTTTGATGTTAGAAGCTATTATACTTTATTTATGTTAGTGGAAGCATATAATTGACTTTGTGTTGTAATCAATCTATCATAATGTGTAAAATATTGTATCAATTCAATGAGAAGAAGGCAATTCAGCAACTTCATGATAAGATCGTTCACTTGCAGTCATTTTTTTACTTTCTTGCAAATAGAGAATTAAAACTCAAGAATTGGTTGTAGACTATTGTGCTTGAGAAAATCAACAAAGTTGATAGTTTGGGGACACAAATGGGATTTATTTTCCAAGATATCATAGACAAATTTCAAAATAAGGTCAATTGTCTTAATGATTTGGAGGAAGTTGAGAATATCTCTTTTTAAGAGAATATTTCTCTTAAAGAAGGAAAATTGCAAGTTGGGGGAGAAAAATACCTAGCAGACTAGGGAGGTTGCCTATTTAAAAGCCTCTGTGGAAATGCTTCATGAATGAGTTCTCCCTCTTAAATAAAATATCAATAGATTGGTTGATCAACATCAACCCTTAAAACAATATTATGATGCATTATTGTTGTAGTTGACAAAGAAGAATGAGATTATTCAGGGCTTGTCGAACCAAAAATAGAACCTTGTACCGGAAGTCAATTGCCTACAAAATGTTGAGAAGGACATTGTTGTTGTTGAGCTACCATGCTCACATATTCCTTCTTCCATCTATGATGAAAATTGATTTATCCATTATGTTGATATTGATATTTCATTACATGCTTTTTTTACACCTAGCTTTGAAAAGCACACCACTGTTATTAGATCCTAATTACTAAGAAAAATGGGCTATACTAAAGGAAGTCTTGAGGAAAATGGATAGGGAATTGCTACTCCTATTTTCCCTAAGATTCATATAGCTAGACTACATCTTGGATATGTTGTTTCTATTGACACACTACCTACCCTAATCATGTTGAATCTAGGAAGGTGTCATTTATCACAGATGAAGTTTGGACTACAATGCTAGAAGAGCAACCCTCTGATGAAAATGTTGTTGTAGTAGGATTTGAGTCCTCAAAACATAAATCTAAGCCACATAAACGCCCTCATACAAATAAAAGGATTATTTAGGAATCAAAAACCCAGTGTTTATGCATTCATATCATTGCAGAAATGATGAGAAAGATTGAACCATGGAACAATATTGACCATCATAATCAATTATGAATGGATTGATGGATGGTCATAAAATCTTTTGAATGGGTGTTTACAGACTTCATATCATTGTGCATAATCAACTGGGTAAGTATGCAATGTGGCTTTTATGTGTTGATGATTTCCTTAGCAATGTCTAACTAAGGATTGGAAAAAAATAATAGCCAATTAGAGTTTTTTATTGGGTTGTTTATTAACAAAGATTTTATTTCTAGGCTTCCTTCAATTGTGTTTAAGGACAGGGGGGGGGGGGGGGGGTGTTGATTATTCATACGATTTACCTTGTTCTAGAACAAGTATGAGGAAGTGAGAATGGTCATTCTCCATATTCTAGTTGAAGGGAATGTGTTGGAGGGTTGATCATCATCAGTTGATTTCTTAGACATATGATTGAATGCTTGATAGCATATTGATTTAGTTTGCACACATAGAGTTTGAAGAATAGTACACACTATTAATGAGCTAAGACTATCATGAGGGCTCACAGATACTAATGACTCGTTGAACTTTACTTACGATCCACTATTGTTGTATTGAAGAAGGGTCTGCAATGGAAAAGGTGAATGCAAAGTGGGTAAAGGTTAAATGATTGAGTATTTCTTTCAGAGGTCATCACCTTGAAGATATAGGTTTATATGACAAAGTTTAATTACTTTCCTATGAATTTGGTGTTCATGTTGTTGCTTATCATTTGATGAGTTTCTATCTTGTAGATATATTATATGCAGATAGATTAGAGGCTAACCATAGTATTATTTCTCTGGTGATTTAGTTGTGAAAGTATGTAACAAATATTTTGCACAGTTTGCATGCTAAGGTGATTATTGCAGGGGCAGTCTTGTATGGTTACATGTATTTTTGGTCAAGGTGTATTTTAATATGTCACTAGGATATTCAGTCATTATGATGTATGTCACTTGTTTTTATTGTTGAGGTTAAGATCAATATGTTCATCGTGTTGACTGATGGTTACAAGAGATGATGATGATCTAGGGCTTTGTGACAATGATGTATATTCTATGATGGGTTGGAAGTTGGATATCTTACATGATGAGTTTTCTATTTTTGTCATGCTATGAGTATATTTTCATTAGGGTTTTGCAGATGTATTGAATTCAGATTATTGGTTGATTTATTTTCTTGGTGGGTTGATGTAATGGTTGGATTTGAGTTAAATAAAAGTGTTTCCTAGAGTGGTAGAAGGTAGATTTAAAGTCATGGAACTATTGTTGATTTTCAAAATCTTGATGTTGTTGGATTAGGATTTCACATGGGTTAAGTGAGAGATATTTTTGTGGTTATATGTTTCTAAGGGTTCATGAGTATTTATCTTGTAGTGGGTATGGTATTGTTGGTGTCCGAGTGTGAATAAACTATTCAACCCTTTTCCACATTAATTCATCAATACGGGTGCATACAATTTTCAAGGTAACGCGCAAGGTATATGCAAGGGCAAGGTTACAATCTTACATCAACCAAGGGTTTGCAACTAAAAAATCAAAGCATCATTGTAACAGCAATTGGAAATAAATTGCAGAACTTAAAAGACATTCACAACAATCAATAGAGATCTGTAACAACAATAACGAATAAACACACAACGAATGAAACAACATAAATAAAAGAAATAGGCAACACCTGATCAGAAGAGCAGGCCCAACTCTCTTATTAGGGCTATGTTAATTTACAGCGAATGGAAGAACAACAAAACTTCTTGTATTTTATTAATCTGTAAAAGAGATGTTCGAATACATATCTCTATGCGACTAACCCTTTGCATAGGAATAAAATCCATTTTATACAAATACATGGGTAATAGCATATTCCCCAAAACCTGGCAACTAATGCCCAAAATATATAACAGTTCAGAACAGCAACTAATTTCCGAGAGAGCGAGAACAAAAAAAATCCAAAATAAGCTTGAAAACAGCTATGAGTTGGTTATGATGTCACAATGTTGTCGAAAAGATGTTGTGAATTGCGGAAATACTGCTACATGTTTTGAAGGCGATACCTATTCACCTGAATCTGCGTAAATAACAAGTTTTACTAGTTTGCATAGGCAAAACTCTCGTGACTTTACTTCATCAATAAAATATTCCAAGAGACATTAGAAAGAAGGGTTACGTCATGGGTTTATCACAATAAATAGATATCAATTGGTGAAAAAAGGATGAAAGGGTGGGTGAAAAGGTAAGGAAATGATAAGCAGATTTGGTGCCCAACATCTCCCCCAAGCTAGCCTTCTGCATGCCCTCATGCAACTCACCGCTTCCGCAGGTCTGGGTTAGAATGGTTATGATCCTCATGGAGCTGGGCGAGATCATATTCTTCTACCATATCTATTCTTAGGACCTTGTATCCTTCTGAGAGAAGAAATTCCTTCCACCAATCATCTGGTACATTATATTTTGGGGTATAATGCTTTGTTGCAACCAAATGACGAGGAACCTGAACCGGAGTCCCATTCAAAAAACCCCACATGTTTGGACGCATGCGACATATCTTGGCACCTGACTTAGTGCTCGTGAAAAATTTGGTGCTCTAAAAGGTTCCCTATTCTGGACAGATGTAGGTGACATCATCCACCTTTTTTGACAACTATCAAGGGCCTCATCTTGAAACATGACTATTTGTTTGACACAAAGATCAATGCACCACTTTTGTGTCTTCAACATCCATTGTCTATTTCCATCGATCTCTAAAAAGGCGGTGTGTTTATTGTACATAGTTATGGACCATTCATGCTCCCCTCTCATCATAAGAGGCTTCGTGTTTTAATTTGACTCAAATGTATCAAAATCCTTCTACCATTTTATCTGGTTGAGAGTATAGGAGGTGAGAAACCTTAAATGAATGTCTTCCACATATGGGACCAGGTTAAATTCTTTTTCATCGCGTAGGAATTATCCATGCAAATAGTGCTCACACATCAAATGTTGGTTTACTAAGCCATGGATTCTCAATATATGGAGGAACTATACAGAGTCCTCAATCTCATGACTGACCTCCTTCTTAATGCTTTCTAAACAGAAGAAACGAAATTGCTCATGCAAGAACAAGGCATAGCTAGAAGCATGAGGGTGACATGCCATTACCTGTTGTGCTAGGTTGAACATCTATTCTTTGTTAGCCTTCAATTCCAGCACTTTCCCTTCCAACCATTCTACTTTGAGTTGCTGCTTCGCATACCTCAACCGTAATATGTCCACTCTCTCTACATATTCGAAGATAGCCTTGGACAATTGCTCTTGGACTCTTTTCACCTCATTCTAATAGCGGGCCATGGTGGATTTACCAATTTGAATCTCGTAGTTAAGGAGAATTCACGGTCATCGAACAAGTGCTTGATAGGATCCATTTGAGTAGCAGCAGAGGTCGTCAACACATCATCTACCTCTGTTTCTACCTCGACCACTGTAGCCTTGGGCATCTTAGCCCATCATTTATACTTCCTTACATGTTTATTAAGTCAATGCACCTGTCTTCGCAGCCTTTGAACCTTTTTTTTCAACTGCATTGTATCTTTGAAGTGTAGTTGGTACTTATTTTTAAGGGGCGGTCTCCTTTGCTCGCACAATTCTATCCACTCCTGCTTAACAACCACTTCGCTTGGCCCTGGAATTGGTTCAACAATTGGTGGATTACTTGGAGGAGTATCTACTGGTCCTTTTGTTTGGTTCTCTTCCCTTGGTTCCTCTCTCTCGATCACTTCTTACCTGACAACCAACTCAACCAGCTCTGCAGCTGGCTCATTGGGTGGTGGATTACTCGAAAGAGTATCCACAAGTTCATCTGTCGGGACCTCCTTGCTTGGTCCCCCTTCCTCAGGAATAATTGCTTCCTTTTTAACAATTAACTAGACCATCTCAAGAGCTAGTTCGGCAAGTGCTGGATCAATCAAAGGAGTATCCACCAACATTTCGACTGGGGTTCCCCTACCTAGTTCCCCTGTTTTAGAATCATTCGCTTCTTCCTCCCTCTGTTCTTCGGAATGACCTTGCTGAGAGTCAGCAGCCAATAGATTAACAGCAGCTAGACCTTTAACTGACCCGTCAAACTTTAGAATGGGAGGGACGACAACCTCCTTTTTGTAGGTTTTAAACCCGTACAGAAATTACCTGCATATGAATTCTAAAACACATAAAATAAAAAATGAGAGAGCATAACACTTAAAACATTTAACCTCGTACAGAAATTACATGCATACAAATTCTAAATCACATAAATAAACAGTGTGAAAGCATAACACATAAAACACATATACACAGATATTTTCCCCTAGATCCCAAAATCGGGACTACTAGCTTGATTTTTCACTATGTTCCTTTCAATGTTACAATACATATTTATACATGCCGAAGCATCCAATACCATGGACCAAAAACCATAGCGTCCAAAACCATGGACTAAAAACCATAGGTAGGTTCCCCAACCTAATATAGGGTCCAAAAAAAAATTTCTCGGGGCACTGCCTCAGACCCCGTAGAGGGGGGCTACCCACCCCCCTCAAACCCCCCCCCCCCTGTTGCGCAATCAGTGCAACAAAGCGGGTACTCTGCCCCCCCTCTAATCCCTCGGTTCACTACGTAGGTTAGTCGTGGAAAGAATATAACACAACCCAACATTCTCCCACTTGTTGTTTTCTTTCCATAGGGGGGCATAAGAGAGCTTGGTCATTTTTCCAGCCCTAAAATGCCCATTGTTTCTCTACACCAGTAGAACTTCTCAGAGCTTACATATTTTGTCAATGCATCTGCAATATTCTTCAAAGTGTCCACCTTTACCAGCAACACCT
>APFE031284166.1:0-48330 GCA_000404065.3 Pinus taeda
GGAAAGGGCCCGGTCAAGTTATGTATACAGGAAGCCCTGACATACGGCTCATAATATACGAAGTCTAGCCACTTGCGCTTCAACCACACCTCACCCACATTGGGTATCCCGGTAGCTTCTGTGATAGCCTCTGGAGAAAACACAAAATTCACCCCTGCAATGGTGACCTGTCCATCATGGAGATGTAGAACAAACAATCGAGCCAACTCTCTGTGAGGCTGAATGTGTGAGAGCCTTTCACAAAACTGATAACAAGCCATGTGCTGAAAACAAGATACTGCCAATGGGCAAGCCTGTAACTCAGTCAATGATGTGGGCTCTATCTTCTTGTGTTGGCCACTCTTGCCTCCTCTACGAGGCCTCCGCTGTGTCTCAATCTCAGTGGATGATGATCGGTCATCACCTTGCTCATTAGTCTCAGAAGTCGACATGGTGTTATTGAGCAAGGTGGAATAAACCAGTCCAAATGATCGCTGCCCTGCCTTCAAAATGCTGTGAAGTATGCTGTTTTCAAGGGGAAACATCATGAGGGATATGTTAGGGGAGGGATTTTATATATAGGAAAGGGAAAAAAAAAATATATATATAAGCAGGGAATTCTGAAGGAAAACATCACATAATGCTGAATATGTCATTCTATCTTTCCACATTTGCAAATTAATATTGATTTAGGGAAACTTTGAAATCACGGGAAAGAACAATAGAAATCTTCATGATGAAGGGGAGGATATCATGTGCATAGGAGGATAGTACAGCATTACTTATGCACAAATAACAGGCAGCTCATTTCATTTTGCATGCTTTTGAGGAGTATACTCTGTTATTCATAACCTTTGGACTGGCCATTTGATGCTTTGGGAAACAGGGGTTTAGGGTATTTGATGGCAAGAGGAAGGGAGAGGGAATTGGTAACTTGGGAATTTAGGGAAAAGATTAGGTTTAGGGGGACAATGAAACCCTTTTAATAATCACTTCCAACTAGTTTGTGTAACCGCGATTTATTTAAACCGGAGTAGTTTCATATTGCATCTGTCATTGGGAATTAGAGTCTCACTGTTTGCTTTGACATTGGGATGGACATTCAATTTGCATAAGGAATTTTTCATGAAGGGAAATGCAATTGAATTAGGTTTTCATATGGGGAAAATATAGGGAAAAACAGGTTCTTAAGGATGGGGAAGAATACCATGTTAATGCAAAACCCTAATCACAACAGAACTGATCTTTTTATAGGTTTGCAGTTGTGCATTTAATGGATTTTTGTCACGACTTTGACTAGCTTGCAACCTCTGACATATACACAACAAGATGACATTTTTCTTCATATTTTTTTTTTTATGAGGCTATGCAAATGGCATTTTCACTGTTTTTTACAACTCTTGAGTGCATGCCTTGTCATCATTTTTTTTATTTTTATTTATTTTCGTTGATTTGCTGTGCAATTTGAATTCATAATTTGCAGCGTGTGATGGTGTAGGGCTTGAGCGTATGGCATGGGGAAAAGGTAGAATTTATAGGTAGGGTTTATAAGTTTAATTTGCACATGAGATCGATAAAAATGACATATAAACACATGTGATTACCAATGGGAAATGAAAGGAGGGAGATATAAGGAAAAACTGCCTTGAAAATAAAACAAACCACCAAAACATTAAGCTAGCAAAACACCAATCATTTCTCCATGGATTTCTTGCATGAGATTGTGATTGAAATCCTCCTTTTGAATCCTCAAACCACCACAAAACACGTAGGGGAAACATACCTCGGCAAATATAGGCAAATTTGGAAGAGGTTTTGATGATTAAATGGCTCTTTATGCCCAGAAATCCGCGCGCTGCCCAGATGTCCGCGCGCCTCTCCCAGATGTCCGCGCACCTCCCAGGTGTCCGCGCGCTTGTAAATTTCTTCAGAAAAATGGCTCTCTCGGAGCCGCGCACCGCCCAGGTAACCGCGCACCTTTCCCAGATGTCCGCGCGCACTCCCAGGCACTGAAATTGCTGGATGCTGCCCGAAATTGTCTCCTTTAGCCTTTGTCTTGTAAATTCTTGTTTGACAAATGCACAATGAGAATATTTGAAGAGGGAATTAACCCTTATATATGCTTCCATTTAAAAAACATTAAACTCAAAAACCCACTTTATAATGTTTATACTTTGACATTCTTTTTCACACTGTTTTTGGAGTCATTTTGTCCTGAAATGAGCTCTTTTGATGCGTTTGACTTCGTTCTTTTTGCAGGTTGACCATCTGACGAACTGTGGAGAAGGAACCAGGGTTGTTGCCGGCACTTTAACAAATTTTCTGAGAATTTCTTTATTTTTACAAATTTGTCATGATCCTTGGACTTAAAAACAGAGTTTTTAAATCCAAGGCATAAAATGATCTGTAGCTGATGAAAGTAACAATGAAACACATGTACATACCTTCCTCTGGCTTGCTGGGCACTCACTGACCTTGACTCGTGACCTTGACATAATTTTAACTCAAAACCCTAGACCTAAGACCATGGGACCTCAAGATAAAATAACGACAAGTATGACTCAATTTCATTGTAGTATGACCTCATCCAGCAAAGCCGAGAAGGGACAAATGACCAGCTTCCTCCATTCAGTGTTATGGCATGCCTAGCGGGATGCAAAATTAACACTGATGAGAGACCTAACCATGCATATGCAAAGAGCAATTGATCACTGATGGAGGGCTTAAGACCGACACTAACAGACCTTATGGAAGAAATCCATAATATCCTCAATATTTTTCTCAATATCCTCCATACCCAACTCCATGCTATCCCTACAATCCACCTCCACCATAACCACAACCTCAACCACATCGTTCTCAAATATCCACTCCCACTCAACTACTTGTACAACCATTTCAAACCCAAACAATCTAGTAAGTCAACCCACTTACAATGCTAAGGTACAATACTTCCAAACAACTCCTCTTGATTTGAATGGTATTCACCTTAGATCAGGAAGTGTATTGCAACAAAGAGATTCTCATGATGCCCTTGAAGAACAACATCTAGAAGAAGAAGATCCAGAGGAGACCAAGGAATCATGGACCACATTTAATGGAGAGCAACCATTGAAGCCTGAAAATGAAGAATTTATGTTATGCTTATCATCAAATTCTTTGTGTGTTCAAAAGAATAATCTAAAAAAAGAAGAATATTTGAATGCCATGGTAGAAGAGGACACAAAAAGTGATCCAAATGTGCAAGTGAACCAAGTGTTAAAAAATGTGTAACTAGGTTCAATGTTCATAAGTATGAAATGTATTCTTGTAAATTATAAAATGAATAGAAATTATTAGTATTGGAGCATGGGTTTCATGCTCAAATTCTTTTATTTTATAGGTCAAGCAACCATTGAGTGATTCTAGGGTTTGTCCTAGGTTTACGAGTCATTGTCATATATTGAAGACCCTATGGGTACATTGTATCTTGTAAAGAAAAATTTGTTTTGTCTTTAATCTGTCAAAATACCTCCAATTTCAAGTCGGCCTAGAAGCTATCAAGTTGGCCTACATGAAGAGCCATGTCTACCCTTAAAGAAGCCTATATATAAAAAGGAATTCATCCTCCATTAGAAACACTTACTCACACTTATTTTATGTGAAAAAGAGGACTAATAATGGTCAAAGAAGAAGGATGAAGAAGATGTCTAAGGAAGTCAAAGTGCTTAGACTAGTTCTCTCTCCCACGTGAAAGTCGAAGCTAGGGTTTCTATACTGGATTTGTCTTTGGTTCAATCTTGGAGGAAAGAGAAAAATAAAGACAAGTGAAGGTCACTTAGGGTGTCTCACTAGCCCTAAGTCATAAGGAAAGGCAAGCGAAGGGAAGAGAAGGTCATACGAAGAAGATCAAAGTATTCTAGAGGAGCAACAATAGTTGTAGCAATTGCCAAGAGACATAATTTTGGATCTGCAGTAGGAGGTCGAAGTTCTTGCAGCAAGAGGCTGAGTTGATTTTGATCTTGGAAGGTATTTGTATGAGTCATTAGGTCATGGTATTCGTCAATTGAAGGATCAATAAGAAGAGAAGATATTTAAGGGTTTCCCCCTCAAGAGGAGGGGTTTTGGCCCTAGCTTACAACCTATATACTATGTCACTAATCTTATTATTTTGGTAGCTATTTGATGTATATCACACTATAATAATAAGGAACAAAGATAATAAGGAAAAAGGTAACACAAACAGTTAGCAATTTAAAGAGAATTAACATATTCATTGACCTACTGAATTCTCTACATTGTATTAGAGCTAAGGTCATCTAAGGGCATCATGAAGATCTCCTCTACAGTGAAGAAGTTCATCAAGAAGATTGCAAGCCATCTCAAGAAAGGTATCAAGGAAGCATGGAGTTTCCTATTCTATACAAAGAAGGTATCAATAAAAGAAAAGGATGAAGGTCTCTTCTCGGTTCTCTTTGGCACATTCCAAGATAAAGACATTTGGGTAATTGATAGTGGTGCATCAAGGCATATGACTGGTCAGTCCAATCAATTGAAGACCTTATCAAAAGGAAGATTCGCTTATTCAGTAGAGCTTGGAGATAACAAGACCTATCCCGTGAAATGTATTGGATCAACCTCCATAAAGCTGGAAGATGGAAGCAACATTCACCTCAATAACATACTATTTTTCCTAGGTTTAAACAAGAATTTACTTTCCATTTCAAGTCTAGAAGAAAAGGGTTGAAAATGAACTTTCATTCATGGTAAGGTCATTGTATGGAGTAAATACTAAAGTATAGATAAAGCTAAAGTCATTGACATTCGAGAAGGAATACTTTACAGACTAATGTCTCCTATGGCCCAAGCCCTAGTTCACATTGAAATTAGTCCATGTGAACTCTGGCATAGAATATTTGGTCATCTACATTTCAAAATTGTTCCAACTCTAAGTTCCATAGTAGATGGAATTCTGAATATTAAGGAAGATCATGAAGGATTTTGTAAGGGATGTGCATTAGGAAAAAATACCAAGAGACCATTTGGAAGCAGTGCTTCACAGTAAAAATAAATCTTGGATCTCATTCACTTTGATGTATGTGGCCCTATGACTCCTAAATCTATTGGAGGTCATCTATATTATGTCACATTCATCGATGATCATTCAAGAAAAACCTGGGTTTACTTATTGAAAACCAAGGATGAATATTTCCAAAAATTCAAGAAATCAAAGCTGAAGTGGAAAACCTTACAAGAAAGAGAATTAAGATTTTAATATATGATAATGAAGGAGAATATACATTCAAAGAAATTATAGCATTCTATAAGGAGTCTCAGATCAAGAGGGAGCTAATAATCCCATACAATCTCGAGCAAAATGGAGTTGTAGAACATAAGAATAGATCCATTGAAGAAAGTCTAAAAGCAATGTTACACAATCAAGATCTTCCTAAGCTCCTGTGGGGAGAATCCACAAAGACCATTGTCTACATTCAGAATCAAAGTTCTCACAGATCTCTAGACAACAAAACTCCAGAAGAAGTGTTCACTGGAAAGAAGCCATCCATAGATCATCTCTAGATCTTTGGGTGTCCTGTATATATCCACATACCCAAGGATAGAAGAAAGAAGTTGGATCCTTCAAGAATGAAGGGAACATTTGTTGGGTACAACAACTCATCAAAAGCTTATATGATCTACATGAAAGATGGACATCACATAGAAGTCAGTCGTGATGTCATATTTGACGAAAGCATATCTTTCAAGAAATTAAAGTAACTTTCCATAGTCTCTGATGATGAAGAACTTCTCGTATTTGAAGAGGAAGTGGATAAGAGAGAAGAAGAATCACACCATCAATAAGAAGGTCCTAATGATCCCATTCAACCTGTGGTTATTCCTGAAACAAGAAAAATACCTAATTGGTTAAAATCTACTCTACTTGATGCAGAAGGTCATGAAGCAACAAGAGGATCATTCAGAGAAAGCAAGAAACCAAAAAGATATTCTGGGTATGCTGCATACCTGATAAAACTAATAGAAGCAAAACCATCCACTTTTGAATAGGCTGTAAACAATCAAGAATGGAAGAATGCCATGAATGAAGAATATCAATGTATAATGAAGAATGGAATTTGGGAGATCATACCTAGGCCTAAAGGCAAATCTTTGGTTACTTCTAAATGGATCTATAAGATCAAACATGCAGGAAATGGACATATAGATAAGTGTAAAGCAAGATTTGTGGCTACAAGCTTCTCTCAACTTGAAGGCATCGACTATGGAGAGCCATTTTCTCCAACATCAAGATATACAATAATTCGATCATTAATCTCTCTAGTAGCATCATTGGGATGGAACATCCACCAAATGGATGTCAAGACTTCATTTATGAATGGCACAATAGATGAAGAATTCTATATAGAATAACCCTTGGGATTCGAAGTTAAATATAGGAAGGCATATGTTTTCAAATTCAAGAAAGCATTATATGGCCTCAAGTAAGCACTAAGGGCATGGTATGCTAGAATGGATGCATACCTACAAAGAATAGGCTTCACAATTTTTTGTTGTTGATTCGAACCTTTATATTAAGGTTGTAGATGGAGAACATGTAATCATTCTTCTGTAGGTAGATTATCTTCTTGTGACAAGTGTAGAAGGTCGAATTGAAGAATGTAAGAAGTAACTAGCAGCAAAATTTGATATGAAGGATCATGGATTGATGCATTATTATTTGGGACTGGAAGTCTGGAAAGGATCTAATGATGTCTATTTGGGTCAAGGAAGTATGTGATCAAGATGCTAAAAAGGATTGACATGATGGATTGAAAATCTATGACTACTCTGATGGTCACAAACTTAAAGAGACTAAGGAGTTTCGAATCTAGCCATGTGGATACTTCCAAGTATAGACAACTTATTAGCTCATTGATGTACTTGGTGAATACTCAACCAAACATATGATTTTCACTAAATGTTTTCAGTCAATTTCAAGTGGATCTGAAGCATGATCATTAGGTAGCAGCAAAACATATTATGAGATACATGCAAGGAACCATCCAATATTGTCTGAAGTATGATAGAAGGAATGATATCCGATTGATTGGATACACAAATTTATATTTGGGAGGTAATGAGAAAGATGGAAGAAGCACTACAAGAGGATGTTTCATTTAAGGATCCTCTATGGTCTCATGGATGAGCAGAAAAGCAAGACACAGTTGCCTTGTGTAGTGCTGAAGTTGAATATGTTACAATATGTGAAGTAAGCAAAGAAGCAATACGGTTGAGGAAATTGCTATCCGACTTGTTTGAAAGACCGATGATGTTATTCTCTTAACCTACAAGACGATACCAAAATACCAAATATGCGAAGAAATATACCCATAACATAGAACAATGAGAAGTAGCAACAAGTATTTTATTATTCAGAAAGCAATGTTCACTTGCCTCTTCGAGGGGGCAACTCCAATAGAGCTGAGCTCAATTAAAAAATAAGACATGATGCTCCTTGAGGGGAGTCTCTATCCTTTATATAAGATTCATACATGCAATACCATGGGGCAATACCATGGTTCTTATTAATACCATCTATCTAATACCATGGCCCATTTGCAACTAACTGTGGTCCCTGCATTAAATGTGGGTTAACCACTTACAATTATTAATATGGCCTTTATTGAGTCTTCTCTTAACTATAACTATGACTGATCCTATTACATAAATAAGGGGGTTAGGGTTGGACCCTAACATGCCCTCCCCCATAAGAATAGCCTTGTCCTCAAGGTTGAAGCTACGAAAACTGCTGAAGGATAGTGGCTGGTTCCTAGGTTGCATCTTCTAGAGAGGTGTCTTTCCATTTGACGAGGACTTCCTTGATCGTGCGGCCATGTAGGTGCCATTCTTGTGTGTCAAGAACCTGTTCAGGTTGGAGCCAAATTGACCCTTCTTCATCCACTTCAGGTAGATTGGTTTGAATTCTACAATGGTTCCCAATCACTTTCTTGAGGCATGAGACATGGAAGACTGGATGGATTTTTGTAGTGGGTGGCAAAGCTAGCTTGTAGGAAACTTCTCCAATGCACTGAAGTACTTGATACAATCCATAGAATTTTGGAGATAATTTCTGACAACCCTTGTCTTTGAGTGATGTTTTCTTGTATGGTTGCAGCCTCAAAAATACTTGATCCCATTCTTAAAATTGGCGTTCTGAGCAATGTTGATTTACTTGTTTCTTCATGCGGTTTTGGGCTTGATGAAGATTCTCTCTAAGGTGGGCCAACATGGTTGTGTGGTTTTGTAGGAGTTGATCCACTACTTGTACCTTCGAGCATCCCTTGATATAAGAAGTAGGGGAAGGAGGGAGTTGACCATAAACTGCTCCATATGGAGTCACTTCGGTGGTGGCATGATAGTTGGTGTTATACCACCATTTAGCTAGAGGTAACCACTATACCCAGAGATGTTGTTTTTCTGAAGTGAAACACCTAAGGTAGGTCTCGAGACATTTGTTGACTGCTTTAGTTTGACCATCAGTTTGTGGATGATAGGAAGTACTAAGTTGGGTACCTTTTAATCGGAAGAGTTCCTGCCAAAAGTTACTGGTGAAGATCGGGTCATGATCAAACACAATGGAAGTGGGCATGCCATGCAATTTGAAGATCTGGTCCATGAAAGATTGTGTGACCAAAGTCGGTGTAAAAGGGTGGGGTAGGGTGCAAAAATGAGCATACTTAGAAAGTTTGTCCACAACCACCATGATGATTTACTTGTTTCCTGACTTTGGAAGACCTGTAATGAAATCCATAGAAACCTCCATCTAGATTAAGGCCGGGATGGGCAATGGCTGTAATGTGCCTGGGGATTTGACTGTTTCTCCTTTGTGGCGCTAACAGACATTGCATTCAGCTACAAAAGTAAGAATGTCCTTTTTCATGCCTGTCTAAAAAAATGATATTCGAGTGCAAGCATATGTCTTCTGATAGCCTGAATGTCCTGCAGTAGGTGATGAGTGCAACTCCGCCAAAATGCGGCTTTTGAGGGTGGATGTTGGTGATATTACAACTCTGTCCTTGTAGCGAAGAATCTCATCCTGCCACGAGTAGCCCACTTTGGAATTTGGATCCGCCTACAATTGATTAATGAGTTAGGAGAGCCAGGGATGTAAAAATGATTCCTTGCGAGCCTCTTCAATCCATTCTGGAATGGGAAGGGAAATTGCGAGCAGGGTACTTTCCTCCTCAAATTTGGGGGATAACACATTTGCTACAATATTTTCGCGCCCTTTCTTGTAAATTATCTCATAATCATATCCCAGCATTTTGGCAAGCCATTTATTTTTTTGTGGTGAGGATAGGCGTTGCTCCAAAAAATATTTAAGGCTTTGATGGTCTGTGCGCATTTGAAAATGTCGCTCCAATAAGTATGGTCGCCAGGTATCTACTGCATGTAAGATGGCCATCATCTCCTTCTCATAGGTATATTGTCCCAAATTATTCCCACTTAGTTGTTGGATCGTGAAGGCCAAGGGTTGACTTTCTTGCATTAAGACCGCCCCAATACTCGTACTAGAAGCATCAGCCTCAATCACAAAAGATTTGGTGAAGTCGAGTAGTGCTAAGACTAGAGTGGAACACATGGCATGTTTGAGAGCTTTAAAGGCCTATTGTGCTTCATCATTCCAGAGGAATTATTTTTTCTTGAGGAGTCGAGTGAGGGGCCTAGAAATGCGACCATAATTTCGGAAAAAATTGTGATAGTAGCCTATGAGACCCAAAAATCCTCTCAATTTCTTCAAGGTCTTTGGTTGAGGCCAATCTTGCATTGCCTGGATTTTTTTGGGGTCCGCCCTGACACCTTCATGCCCCACAATGTGGCCCAAATAGTCAACTTCTTCCATGCCAAAAGAGCACTTGGACATCTTGACAAATAATTTATGTTTGTGGAGTAGTTGCAAGAGTAGATCTACATGCTGAAGGTGTGTGGCCCAGGTGCGACTGTAGATGAGGACGTCATCAAAGAAAACAAGGACAAATTTTCTGAGATATGGTTTGAGCAGGTGGTTCATAAGGCTTTGAAAAGTGGATGGGGCATTACAAAGACCAAATGGCATGACCGAGAACTCATAATGACCTTCATGAGTTCGGAAAGCAGTCTTTGGAATGTAGACTTCTTTCATGCGAATTTGGTGATAGCTCGAGCGAAGGTCGAGCTTAGTAAAGAATTAAGCCCCATTTAGTTCATCTAGCAAATCATCGACAATATAGATTGGAAATTTATCTTTGATCGTCAACTTATTGAGGGCCCTGAAGTTTGGACACATACGACATTCCCCATCTTTCTGAGCACCATGACCACAGACGATGAATAAGGACTATTGCTGGGACGAATGACGCCTGCCTCCAAGAGTTCCTTGATTATTTTTTCAATTTCATTCTTTTGGGCGAATAGATATCTATATGGGTGCACATTTGGTGGTTGGGCCCCTGGGACCAAAGTAATGCTATGATCATGTTCCCCTCTCGAGGGTGGAAGCTCATGAGGCTTGTCAAAGACTAGCAGATGGTTGTTCAAGATCTGTTGCTTCTCAGGATGAATATGAAGAGAATTGGGTTCGAAGGCCTGGATGGCATTAAATTGGGCCATAACTCCATGGTCGCCCTTTTTTAACAATTTTTCCATCCGATGTGAGCTGATGATAGAGGGAGCTCCTGCCTGGAGTCTGCAGAGGGTATGTGTGTGGTTGTTCTGCTTAAAGCTCATATATAACTCCTGGAAATCCATTGTGATTGGGCCAAGTGTGCAAAGCCATTCAGCACCTAGGACAATGTCGCACCCGCCCATGTGTATGGTAAACATGTGGGTCTTTAACTGATAATCCCCCATTTGAAGTTTGACATTTTCACAACGGCCTTCACATTTTATTGTCCGCCCATTAGCAATTTGGACCTGGAAGTTAGAAACTGCTCGGACAAAACAATGCACTACTTCCGCTACTCTTTGATGGATAAAATTATGTGTACAGCCACTATCAATCAAGACTACTACTGGGCAATGCTTAATAAAACCTCTAATTTTGAGAGTCTGGGGAGAAGAAATCCTTGCCAAAGCGTGCAACGAGATAACTGGTTCTTCAGGTACATTGTTCTGCTGGTTGTCCTCTTCTTCCTCCTCTGGTTCCTTAAGTGGTGGGGCTTCCTCCAAGGAATTGTGATCAGTAGCATCAATTTGAAAGAATTTGGGCTCCTTGCATTTATGCTCGGGGGAGTATTTCTCATCACAGTAGTAACACAATCCTTGCTTCCTTCTTTCTGCTAGTGACACCTTTTGAACCTTGTGTTTGGGTAGTGCTTTGAGCTTGTGTGGGGCAACCCTTGGCTTTGAAATTTGGGTGATTGGATTGGGCTGCTAATGCATGTCCTACTTCACAAGCTATCCTACAAGCATGCAGCCATGAGCTAGGGTGATGCAGTCGGACGTGGGCTTGTATGGCTTCTTTGATACCACTGACAAAACATTCCATGTAGAACTCATCGTGTAGACCTCCAGTGCGGAAAGCTAAGGCTTCAAAGGCTGTAATATATTCATTCACTGTGCTTGTCTGTTGGAGCTTAGTGAGACGACCCAAAAAATTAGAGTCCTGGTCAAAGCGATCTGTAAGAGCTTTTTTGAATGTCTGCCAAGTTAAGGGGCTTCCATAGCAATGTTGATGCCATTGCCACCATTGCCATCTTTCATTGTCCAAGTACATGATACCAACACTAAGCTGAGTTGCATCATCTAGGATGTAATTCAGTGTGAAATATTGCTCCATTTGTGCTATCCATGTGGCTAGGTGAGAGCCATCAAATTTATACATGTCCAGCTTGGGTGGTCGCAGATGGGATTGTTGGTGGGTGCCAAAGAGGTGAAGAGACTGGCTAGACTCGCCCTCAATGTTTTCATTGCCAATATATGCCTCTGCGCATTCCTCCACCTTGCCCTTTGAGAGTGTTTCATTTAAGGTCTTCAGCTTTTATACGACATCTTTCAATTGTGATTCAAGGTTGTCAATCCTCTCATTGGCCATAGCTTGAGCTCTAGTTTGTACCTTGCCCCGATCTGATGTACTTGAAATTTGGGACCGTCCGATTTTTTTTTGGCACTAACAATTGAATGGTACCACCTTGCTCAGCTTGTCGATCTGATTCTTATGGGCTAAGTCTCCAATAAGAATCCTGGGGGGTCTCAGATACTCCGAACGAAGTTTTACTAAATTAGGAATACTGCAGTAGCCAAATCCTAGAAATGTTAATGCTGCCCTAAGTCCTGCGAAAATCACGCCCAGGTATAGGAACCCACATAATTAGTCAGATTTGAATGGTGGATCTGATTGTTGCGACAGCTACAGAGCCCAAACTGCTAGATCTGGATGGCGGATCTGATAGATCTGAATGGCTGAGCTGATAGATCTAAACAACGAAACTGATTGTTGCTGCTGCGACAAAACCCCACCTACGAGATTTGATCTGGAAAAAATTATGCATGATCCAGAGATAGAGAAGGGAACTATGGTCTTCAGGAGTGTCAAGTGCTACAGATCGCAATATACATAAGGGTCTGACAGTAGTACTCGACCCAAATTTTCAGGGCACTAACCAAGGAGGATCAACTACACCCTTAGCCGTACAACCCGACTACCCTATCGTATGGGTGAGTAATCTCTCCGAGTGCTATTCTTGGTGTACTGTAGCAGCAACACGACCGACGGTTTATCTATGGCGAGGTTTCAAGGGAGCTAGGGGGCTTCTGATATATCCAGAGGGTACTTGGAAGACAGTCCGTGCACGATTCTGTGTAATGTGCTACTACTCGAAGGGGTACCCACAGGGGTTACAAGGGATTCCAACAAGCATGACCACCTCTTGTATTTCCTGTGTGTGCATGCCTCCCCAAATCCGTAGGTTTATGTGCTCAACGACAGATCTTGTTGGTACCATTTCATTGCCATCTTTTTGTTCTAGAAATCCATCATTTGTCTATCTTTTTCTCCCATAAACCCCTCACATCCATCGAAATTGATTAATCAATAGCATTATAGTTATTAATTTACATTAAATTTAATTTGTGAATTTTTATGTTAAAAATTAGAAATTTTCAACAAAAAATTACAGGATGTCATGACATCCTGTAAATGGTTTATGATGTGACACGTGGCATGGCAGGAAATTCAAAACAAAGGATAGGAACGTGATCTGGAACGTACATGCATGGTGAAAGATCGATTCAACAACAAATCTAACGCTCCTGGATACATGGTCAATGCTGGTCAAACCCAACCTTTTTGGTCACAAAGGCAGCAAAAAGCCATAGTTTCTCAAACTGATTCGTTTTGCTTTTGGAAATCAGTTTAGATTAGAAAGGACAAAAATCACTCTTTTGTAAAAGCAGAAACATATGCATAATGTATGTACATTCGATTTAGAGGGAAAGTTAGTGAATATAGGATAGGAGACAAGCAGAGAAAGACGATGTATTGTATTGTTTCCAGAACGATTATTATCTTTGTGTATTGTTCCAGAACATTGCTCTTGCATGTGATTTTGATCTCCAAAACTTAATTACAGTCACCGTTTTATTCCTACAGTGCTTATGCGTTAACATTCTCATCACTTGAAGTTTCTTAAGTGTACCATTGAAGCGTGGACGGGCCCTACGTGGAGATTGGTATACTGTTAATTTCATTTCCATAGCGTTTTTGAATTTGAATAGTGTGCAGAGTGTTTAATATTATTTCTTTGTCTGTGAGTTTATCGATTTGGTTAGAAATTATTGCAAATAATATTCATGGTGATAGCTTGAGAATTTGATTGCTAGATCATTGAACAATATCTTGTAAAAGATTTGATCGATCATTAGATTTCAAAGCATCTCTGTGAACTCCTTTTTCATGCATTTAAAATTTTAGTGTGCTTTTGATTTTCATAAATGCTTAGTGTGTTAGCTGGAAAGAGCTTTTGTGGATAATATCCTTGCAAGAGGGTTGAAAACTTGGTCTAGCAATACGCTGTTTCTTTTGAAAAATTAGATAAATTAGGATATCTGAGTGTTAAGGTGTGAGAGGAAACATATTTCAACCTCCTGTAAAGGAGTGCTGTAGCCTGTCACAGTAGACACTTAGTTAGGTAGATGAGATCCTTTTATGTCTATAGACTTTAGACACGTGCCTCTAAGTTTACCTACCTTGGTTGATATTAAATCTAGTCTAATCTAGCAGCCTAGATTGGCCACTACATTTTGGCGTCGTTGCTGGGGAGGTGCAGTTAGAGGATTTCAGAAAAAAAAAATATAAAAAAATTTAAATAAACAAAAAAAAAAACAAAAAATACAACATAGATTTGATTTTAATTGTCATTTCAGAAGTCATGTTTGCTTATTCCTAGATCTAGAGATAATAAAGGTAGATTCATGAAAACCCCCCATCCAAAAACTAACCTACCACCAGGAGTAGACCCTTTAGGAAAAATTGAACACACAACACTAGCTGAGGAAATCACCATACAAAAATTAGAGGATAATCACAAATCAGGCCAAAGAATTACACTTATTGAGAGACAAATCCTATTGGCACACGAATCACAGAAGAAACATCTCCTTGAATCTTCTACCAAAAGAGAAAGTAGAAAAATAATTCAACAATCTCTAGAACAAATCTTTGGAACGAGTGACACTGAACAAGCAATTAAATCACCAGAGGAATCTATAAAAATGGCTGAGGAAGGAGGAGGATCAGCAAAAAGACCCACTCTTGAACAACAACAAGATCAAAGAGAGGAGGAAGAGTCAACCTTTAAATTTCCTATTCATGAACCAGAAGACAATCATGATGAGGAAATAAAAATGAAAAACATACCTCCTTCTGTGTTACCAAAATTTTATGGCATGGCTTCAGAAGACCCAGATTCATTCATGTTTGAGTTTGACATTGTATGTCGAACATATGGTTACACAGATGATGCCCATAGGCTTAGAGTCTTCCCAACAACATTAAAGGCATCAACACTAAGATGGTTCATGGGACTTTGTGAGCATGCAATAACTGATTGGGATGGCATGAGAAGAATATTCTTAAAGAAATACCAACCTTATTATAGATCAAAATATTCTAAAGATGATATCTTTAGGATGAATCAACAAGAGGATGAAAATCTAGAGGATTACTT
Organism: Pinus taeda; assembly: GCA_000404065.3. Classification (NCBI taxonomy): domain Eukaryota; kingdom Viridiplantae; phylum Streptophyta; class Pinopsida; order Pinales; family Pinaceae; genus Pinus; species Pinus taeda. The sequence continues at coordinate 15,162 of APFE031284166.1, forward strand.
GGAACGATTTGCTTACAATTTACAAAAATCAAAACATCGATCCATGACTCTTGATCTCATTCGAACAATATTTTTGAAGGGCATTCGAGAGGAATACTTAGATGATCTTAATTTGATGGGAAAAGGTGATATTTCCACATTACCTTTTGAAGAAATTGCTGATTTATGTGAAAAGTATTCTAGGAGCAAAGCCAAAATTGGAAAGAGAACCATATCATCCAAAGCCACAAAATCTGCTTCAGCAAGTGTCACACGAGCTGAAATAGGAAATTTGTTATAGGAATTCAAAACAGATCTATTGAGTACCTTAGGAACTCAAATTGACACTCTTAAAGCTAAGAAAAGACAAGAAGAGGAAGATCAAATGATGGTTATCTTTTGTCCAAAATGCCCGAAGAAACATGCCTTAAAAGATTTCCCATTAGAAAACATTCAAGTTTGTGCCTTTTGTACTGAAAATCATGATATATTTCATTGCTCTAAAGTTAAGATTTTGCAGAATTGTAATGTGGCAACTAATACAGATATGGAGAATGTGTATTTCATGGGCGCTGTTAGCCTCCTGCTACAACAGGTTACTCATATTTCATGATTGACATTTTTTCAGGCCAAATATGTCATACTTTGCATGCTGCAATGCTCCATATTTGCTGACAGACACCAAAGAAAGAGGCCATGAAAGAGTGCTAGTCAAAGTTCATCTGATGCATTCTTGTTTTGAAGAATTATTCCATTTTTGTAAAGTTTCCATCTAAAGGGAGGTCCAAACAGTTTAATCTTGGTCTCCCTAGGTTTCAATTTCCTGTTGTAGAATATAGAGAATGAATAATCTGTCCAAACAGCCTAATCTTGGCAGATTTTAGATAAGTAGAGAATCAAAGGAGCCCAATTGCTTAATCTGGGCCCTTGGAAGAGATAAGGGTAGAGTTAGATAGGAGGCGGTCAAAGAAAAGAGGACATTCAGGTTTGCTAATTCAAATGCACCCAATCTAAGTGAAGAAAATATGTTAGGATTTTTAAGCTGGGTAGGTAGTGTGAGGCTGCAGAAGTAAAGATGGTATTACCATTTGGTTTATCAAAAGGAGGGCCCATCACATGTATAAGTTGGCATCTTGGCAGTTGGATGGAAGTACAACAAGGAAGCATGACTAATTCCCCTTTCATTTCCCAAAAAAAATCATTAACTAACATCCCCTCAAGGACCTTGGGATCTGCCCAAGTAATCCAGTTTCACTTCATTTCTTACTAAAGCCATGTTGACAATTGAGTTGACTTAGTGAAAAGAAGCCACATTGCTTGTGTAAAACTTTATCTTTGTAAAAACCATTCATTTCCTTATGCTTGAGTTTCTAATCCATAAACTTAGCATCCCCACATCCCTTGTCATTTCTCAGAACCCATGTTAACATCTAATTCTATTATATAGCTCCCTACACCATGTTTCCCTACCCATACTCTAAAAGAGACTATATAAAGACCCCAATAAATACTAAATATCCCACCCCTTGGCAATTATAGCCAAATAAACCAAAGTCGGGAAAACATTAGGTCCACTTGGGGCCCACTGTTAGTCCCTCTGCGTTCACTCAGGATTTATTTGACTCTTGGTTGAATAAATAACCATATTAACCCTTCCCCGCTTTCCATTTCTAGGATTTATCAATATTTGATTGATAAATAGCCGAAAACCGAAATTATTTTAACCTTAACCTAAGGTCTAAACCCACCCGCGACCGCAAATATTTCATTATTTAAACCGCGCGCACTTGTGCTAAACCCTGCGCACCTTCTCCTCCCGTCCACCGTCGGATCGCCTCCCTCAGATCCAACGACTATTACGCACATTGGGCGCCATTTTATGTTGGTGCGTTAGCACCTGTCCGACGGTTTTACCGTCGCACACCAGGATAGTTGGCGGCATTCGATTGCATCGGGCCGCCCCTGACAGATACCGCCTCCGTACCAAAGGCGGTCCGATGCAATCCAAAACCGCCTTTTTCCCTCCGCATGTTATCAGCGCCACGTCACCTTGCCATGTCGCCTCCACCTCACCCTTTCCTGCCTGCCCCTTGCTGACATCACCTGCCACCATATTGTACTTGTGCCATGTCACTTGCTGACGTCATCAACCTGCCACCGTGTCCACTGCCACATTATCATCCACGTCAGCTGCCACATCATTTTCCGTACCCGCTACACGACAAAAAATATGTCATGATGACATCATCCTGGGAAAACGCCAAAAATCCCAAAAAGCGCCAAATTTCTAGAAAGTTGAGTTAAAAGTCGTGAAAACGACTATTTTAGTTCATTTCTGTTTTTCACTGTGAAAGCAATGTGCATGTGGTTTTCCGTTATTTCACACTCCCATGACTTCAGCAGCCAGCCAACCTGCAAATTCGACACCGTAGTTCGTCTCAGCAGCTCAAATTCTTCCTGTCAAGTGCCTCTGGCGTCCTCATAACAGGTATTTACCCGATTTTTACCCAAAACCCTGTTTTCGTGCTTCTCTGCTCAAAATTCCGAATAGAACTCTTTTTTAGCTGTTAAAACTACTCCCACCAGTCACCCATTGCCCTGCACCTATCATTTGAGTTGGTCATTCTTTGCAAACTGACACCCTGAGCCAATTCCCTCTGTGAAAGGGTTATTCCTCCCCTCTGTTTGTTCATGGTCGCCCGCGAAATACTGAAATCTCTATGTTATTCAGCCAAGCTGCCCAACTATACTACTTTTCATTGGTTCTAGCCTTTGTTCCTTAAACGGAAACCTGAATTTCCTGTCCCATCTGCAAACTAGTGCTCCCTAGGCCAAATTCGGTTCCCCTCCTCTCAACATTGTGTTGAGTGCCCACTGAGCCTCTAATTTCGACCCATTCTTGTTAAAACATCTAGCTGGAGTACTGGCACTCTTCAGCATTCCATAAACTCTATATTGTGAGGTCCATTCAAATAACAAATCAGTAGCTGTGCCCGTCGTGCTGTTTGCAAAGCCTCAATCTCTACCTCCTCTTGCTATTTCGCCTCTATTCCATTCAATCAAACAATACAAGACATGGAGGCCCCAGTTGCCCTGAATATTGCTCCTCTGAATGCCCCACACATGGACTTAGAGTGGATACCTCTAGCAGACCGAGATTTCCAGATTGAGGATATGAGGGGACTTGAATCTCACCTTCAAACTGTTTGCCAATTCAAAAACAGTTATAAAAATAATACTGACCCCCTGGGAATTTGGCAATCCAGTATGCCTATCTACTACCGCCCAAAAGTCAATGTGCTGCCTGATTTTATCCATCTCTGTCATTGTCGCTATGAACCCACTCTGAGAGAAATCCTCAACCCAAATGGGTCAGTGTTGTTCCATATCACTCCTTAATCCATCAATCAAATGCTGAATTATGAGCCTCCCCAATCCTTGGTTCCTCTCACCCTGAAACATCTGATTGATAGCAGTCTAAGGCTTTCCAAAGCAGAGATACTAAGAGTTAATCAGTTGTTCATGATACCAAAATATTAGAGTGACCATCTTCCACCGTATCATCAGGTTTCATTCAATGAAACAGGTAGGCTCATGGTGGATATGATTTCCTATATCTTAGGATGCAAGACAGGGGAGTTTGTAGATGAGACAGTGTTCCAGTTATTAGCCATATTTACTCCAGGGCAGCCCCCTGCCATCATATATGACTATGCCACATTCATAGCCAACAAAATGCATGAGCAATTCATGATGATGGATAGGGAAAGAGTCTTCAAATACACCTCTTACATTTATCATCTGCTGCTTTACTATCACCCTGATAGTTTCAAAGTCCCTCTCATGAAATTTGACTCAAAAGGAGAGAGGAGATATGTAGTCTTTTGGACTTCAGTTTTTCATATGGCCCAACGTTCTCCCTATACATATTGTGAGTTTATTAACCTCTTTATATACCCAGCTACTTGTTTGTTATTGGAGACTCCTCCTCCCAGACTTACTGCCGAAATGCAAAGGATTTTGCATCTTTCCAAAGAATACAACATTGGGGATTGGTACTTTTACCAAAACCATACTGTAATTAGAATTTATGGGAGTGAGTTATCTCCCTATAAGCTGCCAAGGTACGTTCCCATGAGGCTCTTTGCCTTAGAATATTTCATACAGTTCAGTCATGCAGACCTAGTTCACTTCCATGGCAAAAACAAGAAGGCACAGTTGAAAATCAGAAATCAACTGGGTCCCTTTGTTTTCAACAAAAGGGAAGAAGCTTGGAAGGATGTAGATAAAATATTGAGAGAGGAAATGCTGTTAAAACAAAGCTTCTACTGGTCACCATATGACCCCGAACACTTCATAAGATTTAGGAGAGTCAAAAATAAGCTCTCAGGGTATGTGCACCAGCCAATCCCTCACATAGAGCAATATGCTAATTTACCAGAATGGGTAGAAGGTTCTTTAGATGATGAACAAATTTCTGAAGAAGAAAAATTGGAGAAAGACATGAAAGAAGTTGAAAAGAGAATTGACCTGGAATGTGTTGCACAGGTCCCCCCCATACAGCCACAACCAGTGGGAGCAAGTACATCAACTGCTGCCTCACCACAACCAGCTAAGGGAGCCATATCGTCAGCAGGAAAGGACAAGGAAATAGAGAATTCAGAGGGACAGAGTACAATGGAGGAGAAACCTTCTTTGAATCTGGAGAGAGACCAAGAACAAAGTCCCTCAATGAATGCAAAAGCACCTGAAATTCCTGTGCTGCCAACTCCTCAACATGAGGAAAGAGGTAAAAAGAGGGACCAAGCAGAGAGTACACCTACAGGTACATCAACCGACCAGCAGGGAGAGAAAAGGCAAAGGTTAAACCCCTATGCCGAAGAAGAGATCTCAGAGGAAACACTTGGAAACTTGAGAGGTGAGGGGACTTCAGGACAACAGATCCCTCCTATTTTGGAGACATCGGTCAGCTCCTTCCAGCAGGAGCGTGACAGACAACCAGGTGGGGAGGTTTCATCCTCCAAACAGCAAACGCAAAAGGGCGCAGACATTAAAAGGGCTTTTACTGAAATCAAAGCTAGGAACGAACCAATAAGGTTCCAGCTGTATAATCAACTATTAAGGATGGCCCCAACAAATCAATAAAGGCTGATGGCAACCTATGACATGGAAGTAGGAAAAATGACTTTAAGTCATTTCAGACCCACCGTGCAGCAACCACAATCAGCTACAGACTACATAAGAACTAATCTGGAAGTCCTTTCAAAGGACATGCACCCAATAGACCAGATTGAGCTGCATAAGCAGATAGGAGAAATGGTGTACTCAACCCTGGCAGATAAGGCTCTGCTGGCTCATAGATTGCAGAACTCCTTGTACAATACCACTGCACAGTTAGAGCTAGAAAAGGCCTCATCATTGGCTAAAGATAACAGGATAAAATCCCTTGAGGAAATCATAATAGAGATGGGACATGACCCCAAAAACCCCAAGGGAACACAAGCCTTGATTAGGAAGAAAGAGGAGGATCTAGCAGCCCTCAGAAAACAAATGAAATTATTGCCAACTCTACATCCTTAGACTACAGAAGTAGCACAACAGAAAGAGATGGAGGACGTGTGCACCTTGCTTATGAAAATGAATCAGAGAATACTGGACACAAAGAAAGCACTAGAAGAAGCTTTGCAAGGGAAGCAACTTGAGTTGTCTTCAAGGCCTCCTCCATTAATTCCAATGATCTCGGTTCCCCCTCCAGCAGTTACTACAACAACACCTCCACCAAATTCAACTACAACAGCAACTACAACAGCAACAGCCACAGCAGCAACAGCACAAGAGGCCAATTTGGGCATGGAGGCCATGATGAAAGAGATTAAGGCCCTCGAAGTACAAATGACAAAAATGAAGGAAACTAAAGAAAAGTTAGCTAAGATTGAAGCTAGCTATGATAAATCAAAAATTACAGTTGCTGAGAAAACCAGGGAAATAAAGGCCCTAGAAAATAAGATAAAGGCCTTGGAGAAAGACCTCACTCTCCATACAACCTTGGCTCAAATCAAAACAATTTTATGGGATAATATTGGCAAAGCTCTTGTTGATCAATGGACAGGGATTCAAACCATTTTTGATCAGATAGACTTGATGGCGTTAGCTCAGTATGAAACTCAAAAGGCCAGGGCATTATTGGCAGACAAGCCTGAGTTAGCTAATAAATTGATTCACTTTTTAAATACTCGTACTGGTGACCAGTTGATAGCACTGAACATTCAGAACAGAACAGAGACTATTGTGAGAGTCAAAATGGTGCTAACCATGAGGAATTTTGTCCAGACCATAGAAAGAAAGTGCCAAGGAATGCAAATAGAGGTACAGGGCTTCAGACAAAGGATGGCAGATTTATAGAGCAGAGGTTTACCCAGCTTGGTTACTAGCGCGGGAAAGTTATTGAAGCAGGAGAAATATGCATATAGACTACATATATATGTACAGAATCAGATCACTGCATCATCAACCAACAAAGAAGAAGCAACTCCTCTCACAGGGCAGAGTTTATATAATAAACTAGAAGATCTATTTTACATTGAACATGAAATCAAACATCTCTTTCCAGTCTGGCCGAATTATTATGCATATACAGAAGCTGACGAGACCCTATTCAAATTAAGAAAACATCATTTACCACCAGAAGATTGGTGGCAAAGCCTGCTTCAGATTCTAAAGTAATTTTGATTCTCTGCATATTTTTGCCTCTACAAGCAAACTTCATTGCACAGTTTTGCCATCAGGAAATTCAAGCTAGCAACGGATGGAATTGGCGCTGAAAAGCATTTGAAAAAGATAAACAGGTGGCAGGTGACAGCACACCCAGAAAAACTCATAAGCATAGCGCTCATCAACTGACTTTCTCAGTCCAAGAGTCAATGACAATCAGGACACCTACAACGGCTAATTAAACGCATTTACTTTTTCAATTATTGTTGTGCAATTTTTTCTTCAGAATAGTTATTGAGCATGTCAGAGTAGATGGGCACACTCATGTCCAGATATTTCCCAATGAAGATATTTTGTAAATGACTCCTATATATACTGCGGGGGCAGATGTATTAAGGGTTGGTTGTTTTTATAATTTTGGGACGATAGGCTCTGAGGGAGACTCGCACTGTATGCCAGAAAATTTTCTATAATCAAAGATTGCTTACAAGCATGGAGAATGAAATGTTGCTGTGTTTGAATGGTTGAAGATTGACTGTGAAATTCTTGCGCTGTTGCATAACTCATTAAGTACTTCTTATCTCTGTTTTCACTCATGAATTACGCTCTAAACAACGGAAAGAAAGATTAGCTTAGAATTTGTTTAAATACACTCTATGCTCGATTTCTGCTGTTTCTTCATGTTTTCATCTGTTTTAGGCATAAATATGGATTCCACTAGGCTCATATTTGCCCTAATTCATCATGTATGACAGTTATCCATGAATTCTTAATTGCTCCTGGATACAGTTCATTCGTTTTCCCTCTGTTGAGTATATTGAGAGATTCTTTATTGCCTCTCATTACTTAGCTTTCATTTCATCTCTTCAAGCCTGAAGATTGTGTTATATACAACTACCTTGCTTCATATTTGTCTTGCGACCAAGAAAACGCACCAGCAGTCTAACTCCTTGACTCCACGCCCAATGGTTTGAAACTTTCTACTCTATGCCTTGCCTCTCCACTTGAAGATATCTTCACTCCATCTAAACTTCCATCCAAACTTAAATCAAAAACCCCTGAAACTAATAGCTAGCCTAAAATCATCCTCAACAAAGCTAAATCATTAAGAGAGAGCCCTCTCTGATTGCAGGTGAATTAGAACCTGTAATCCAAAGATTGGTTTATGGTTACCTCGGCCGTATCCCTTTAGGAGCTTAGGGACAACCTGAGTGATAACAGGCGCAAAGAGACCATGGCAGCCAAGACCTTCACCTCAAGGTATGTTCCCAAACCAAAATTTTCAATTTCTTGCACATGATCAGATGTATGCTCAGAATTCGTGGAATGTACCTATGCCATGGCAACACCAAAATTACCCACAACAACAATGGAGACCATCTCAACAATACTCTCAATAATATCAACCATATCCTCAACCATACCAACCATATTCGCCATATCCTTAGCCATATCAGCAATATCCTAAGCAGCAAGTTGTTTACCCACATCAACCCCAACCCACTCAACAAGCATTGCCTGCTCCTCCACCAATAAATCCACCACAATTACAACTTACATCTAACCAACAACCTCTTAGACCTACTCAAATCCCTGATCCACCTATACCAAATCCAAATAACAGAGCAGAGAGACCAGCTTATAATGTAGATGAGGGACCCTCATATCCCACATTACACTTGAAAAATATCAATTTGAGGTCTGGTAAGGTACTTCACAAAGAATCTCGAGCAACTGATAAACAAGAAGAAAATGAAGAAAATGAAAATGAAACTCCAATTCAAAGGAAACAAAATGATGACGTCAAAAATAAACAAATGCAACCGTTGCATCCATCACCTTTTCCAGACAGATTGGTCCAAACAAAACTTCCCATGTCTATACCACAATTTGATGTTTTAGATGAGCTAAAGAATGTCTATATAAAAATTCCACTACTACAAGCCATAAAAGACATTCCCATATATACTAAAGCCATCAAAGAACTGTGCCTTAAAAAGCCTACTAGGAAAAGAGTTGATCCACAAACTATTCATGTTATTGGACATTTAGCTGGCCTTATGACAAACACCATTCCAATGGAAAAGTATGTTGATACTGGTATTCCTAGAGTCACTACAATCATTAACAACATACATATTCCAAACATCTTAATTGACCTTGGGGCCGCAATAAATGTGATGACTCTTGAAACAATGAAAACACTCCAGCTCACAAACTTGCAGCACACAACATTGTTCTAGAACTTGCTGATAGGTCTAAAGTGATTCCTGAAGGGATTTTGGAGGACATAATTGTTTCACTGGACTCTTGGGAGTATCCAGTGGAATTTTTAGTTCTTCAGCCAAAATCTAATTTAGGAGGACACGCTATCATCCTTGGTAGACCATGGTTAGCAACTACTGATGAATTCATAGGATGTAGATCGGGTAATATGATCATTTCACAAGGAACTGAAAGAAAACAACTCATTCTTTACCCATCAGCACAATCACCAGCAGTAGCAAACAATTTATGGCTTGATGATAAATACAATGATAAGGCAGAAGTTCAATCTGTTTTCAACATCAACCAAATCTATGATTTTCAAGAACATAATAATGATGATTTGGTAGAATTGTTCCTTTCTCAACCTGATGTTTCCGAAGAATTGAGAAATGACCAATACCATGCTGCAGATGAACTTTTGGCACAAACTTTTAAGGAAACATGCACCATTCATTCTTTGCAAACAACATTTCACAACATTTTTCCTATCCAATCTATCACAAACACACAGAGAAAAACCATAGAGATTAGTCTAGGAAAAACTTTGAATATTGGCACTCACCTAGACTCTTCTCAAGAGGAGAAATTGATTCAATTATTGAGAAAATACCAGAAAGCATTTGCTTGGGACTACACCGATATGCACGGAATTCACCCTGAAACATGTATTCACCATATTTATACAGATATTAATATCAAACCAGTGAGGCAACCGCAGAGACGAATGAATCCCATGCTTCAGGATACTGTTAGAGAGGAATTACAAAAACTGTTGAAAGTCAATTTTATCTATCCTATCTCTGACAGTCAGTGGGTATCCCCATTGGTAGTAGTGCCCAAGAAAAATGGTAAGTGGAGGATTTGTGTTGATTACAAACAATTGAACAAAGCAACCCTTAAAGATTATTTCCTACTACCATTTATTGACCAAGTGCTAGACACCTTAGCTGGGAAATCATCATTCTCTTTTCTTGATGGTTTCAGTGGATACAACCAGATCAGGATAGCCTTAGAGGACCAGGAAAAAATCACTTTTACTTTTCCTTTGCGCACTTATGCTTATAATGTTTTGCCATTTGGACTTTGCAATGCTCCAACTACATTTCAGAGAGCTGTATTAGCTATTTTTGCTGATTGAGTTCATGATTGTGTTGAAGTTTACATGGATGATTTTTTAGTGTATGGTAATTCATTTGAGCATGCATTAGAGAATCTTGAAATTTTTTTGAAGAGATGTATTGAAGCTAATCTGTCCCTGAGCAATGAAAAGTGTTTTATGATGTTAAATGAAGGGATAGTATTAGGACACTATATTTCTTCTCAAGGCATTAAAGTTGATCCATCAAAATTCCAGATCCTTGTCAATTTGCCAATTCCGAAGACTCAAAAAGAGGTAAGAAGTTTTCTTGGGTATGCAAGCTATAACCGAAGGTTTATTGAACATTTTAGTAAAATAACTTTGCCATTGTTTAAGCTTCTAGCCATAGATGCACTTTTCAACTGGAATGATAATTGTCAGCAAGCATTTGAAACACTCAAAGAAAAGTTATCAACCACACCAGTCTTAAAAGGACCTAACTGGAACCTACCATTTCACATCTTTACAGATGCATCTGGCTACAGTAGGTGCCTCATTAGGCCAAAAAGAGGAGTCTTGTCATTATGCCATCTATTTCATTAGTAAAATTCTAACACCTACAGAATTAAACAACACAGTCACTGAAAAAGAAATGCTTGCAAGCATACATGCTGTGAATAAATTCCAACACTATATAACTGGTTATGAGGTTTTTGTACATACTGACCATTCTGCCATTAAGCATTTAACGAATAAACCAGTAATTAATGGCAGAGTTACCAGATGGTTGTTATTATTACAGGAATTTAACATCACAGTGTTAGATAGACCAAGTAAGGAGAATCCGGTGGCAGATTTTCTTTCTAGACTGCAAAATCCAGGTGAGGTTGTTCTGGTTGAAGATTGTTTTCCAGATGAAAATTTATTTTCAATTTCAATAGTGAATCCTTGGTATGCTGACTTGGCCAACTATTTGTCCACAGGAAGAACACCTCCATATTTTACTCCAAAGGAAAAGAAGAGGCTAATCAAACAAATTGCTCTATACTAATGGGTTAATGGAGATTTATTTTACACTGGTTATGATATGATTATTAGAAGATGTATAAGAAATGATGAAATAATTGATATTTTAAAATCTTGCCATGATGAACCGTGTGGTGGGCATTTTGCAGCTAAAAGAACAACATTCAATATTCTTAGTCTTGGATACTACTGGCCATCTATTTTTAAGGATTCCAAGAAGTACGTGAATAGTTGTGATAGCTGTTAAAGAATGGGTAGGCCAACAGCTACAGATGAGATGCCACTTCAGCCTCAAGTACACTTAGAGCCATTTGAAAAATGGGCTCTAGATTTCATAGGACCCATCAATCCAACTTCCAAAGGTAAGAAGTACATCCTAGTATGTACTGATTACATGCCAAAATGGGTTGAAGCCAAAGCACTAGTCCGGGCAACTGAACAAATAGTGGTAAACTTCCTTTTTGAAGAAATTTTTGTAAGGTATGGAGTACCAAGGGAGATAGTGACAGATCAAGGTACTCAGTTTACATCAAAGCTAGTTAAAGACATCACAGAAAAATATCAAATCAAGCACAGAAGAAGTACACCTTACCATCCACAGGCCAATGGCCAGGTGGAATCTACAAATAAAACATTGGAAGGAATTTTCACTAAGAACATAGCAATGAACAGAAAGAATTGGGAAGAGAAGCTCAAAGATGCACTCTGGGCTTATAGAATCACATGGAAGAACACTACAGGATTTACACCATATCAGTTGGTGTATGGCAAAGAGGTAATGCTTCGTATTGAGTTTCAAATACATATAAGATGGCTGTAGATTTAGGAATTGATCTTAATGAAGCCCAACAAGAAAGAATTTAGCAATTGAACCAACTGGATGAAATGAGGCAACAAGCAGAGGAGACAACACTCCTAATGCAGAAACAAAGGAAGTAGTGGCATGATGCACACACAAAAAAGAAACAGTTAAAAGAAGGAGACTGGGCTTTACTCTTTGACTCTAAATTCAGAGATCATAAAGCCAAATTTACCACCCATTGGATGGGCCCATATGAAATAGTTCAAGTTTATGAGAATGGGTCAGTCAAGCTTATTACCATTGATGGAGAAGGTCACCCTTTCTTGTCAATGGCCATAAGGTTGAAACTCTATCATAGGCCCATCACCAAGGAGGATTTTCTTCAAACTATATCTCAACAAAGGGAGGTTGAGATATTGCAGCCTTCAGCTGTGATATCTCTACCTTAGTTCATTTCATTTCAATTTAAACATACACACACACACACACACACACACACACACACACACATATATATATATAGTAATGGTTTAGATGTGAAAACCAGACTCTGGCACACTCTAACCCAGAATTCTTACTTGAAAACCAATTCTTTGGCTGGTAAGAATTCCTTGTTCTATTTGTTTCTTGTTTGACTCATCGATTCAATAATGACTTGAGGACAAGTCAAAGCTTTAGTGAGGGAGAAGCATCAGCATTTTTGTTTTCCTTATCTCATCTCCTCATTGTAAATTCTCAAAGAGTTTGTTTCAGCACTTTAGTATTTCAATAAAGAAGTTGTTTTTGTCTTTGGTCTAATCAGACGGACCTATTCAAGAAATATGCAGTGGGACCTGTTCAGAAGACTATGTTACCAGCACCAACATTAGAGGGACCTGTTCAACAAAAATCAAAGGGACTTGTTAAAGACTGCTATCTCAAGCTACTTCAACAAAGCTTCAACAAGGTTTTAACAGAATTTCAAAGGTTTCTTATCATCAAGGCTCCATAAATACCAAAGTTCAAGGAAGCTGCACACACATAGTTCTTTTTTAGATATCAAAGAAGCTGCACAAACACTCTCCAGATCTCAGAGGGACCTGTCGTATCCAAATTCATCTCAGAAGGGACCTGTTATGTATAGTGAAGATTAGTCATATCTATACAATAAAGATCAGTCCTACCTATGCATGCCAACTCAACTCTTGATCAACCAACAAAGTGTAATGTATTGTTGTAATTTTTATTTTTAACATTTAAAATTCTTGGATTATTTTAGTGTTAAATATGATGACTATGATTTCTTATAATCAATTTCAAAAACACCCCTATACCCATCACCCTTGTCACATTCCTAACTGCTACCATTTCCCAACATACTCTAACCTATCACCATACTCCTCCTACGATTTTTAAATCTTCTCCTACACCACCCTTCAAACCTTGTTATTAACTCCTCATTCTTGAATTGGACATCCAACCTTATTAATCGGTCCAACATTTTCCTAATCGGCCAAGTACCAATGAGCAAGGGACATGTGGTGAATAATTGGAGAGCCAAGTGTTAAACGATTTAATTCATTGTTTTTGAATCGGCCAAGTTATAATATGATCGTTCGACCCAAGTCGACTCATGCAAACAACTATCCGTTATCATCACTCCAACACTCCATATATACTTACAACGTTCTCATGATGGTACCTATACAACCCACTACAGCTCCTTTGTCTTTGTAATATGAATGCGCTCTGTTATTATCATTATAGTGAATTGGGTAAGGTTGGTTGTTAGTTTTCATTTCATTCTCAGTTTGTAAAAGGGGCATTACCATACTAGTAATTCAAATGTTGTGATTTCAAAGAAGGCCGAGAACAGCAGGTGCTATGAAGGGAGAGAATAGTAATTGGGCTCACGAGTTTCCACCTCCGCCATAATCCAAGGACATTAATTCGGTCACTGCCTAAGCCATTGAAGAAGCTGACCCTGAGAACAGAGGGTGCTACCAGGTCAGTTGAGTGGAGCGAAAAATAGAGGTAACAAATCAAGAGACCCTTGTTTAATTATTAAGCATAAACGAAGAGGGTTAGAACAGGAGTTTCTTTGTCAAAATGACTAATAGAGTAGATCCTAAAACATTTGATAGTTCCTAGTATCATGATGACTGTATTACAATTTTAAGGGAAAACAAATGGTTACCGTTCCTGGAGAAGTTTAATGAGAACAATGAAGAAGTAACTAAGTAGTTTGCATTTACATTTAATGGAGAGAAAGCATTGATAGGCAACTTCTCTTTTAGGATTTCAGAAGACACCATAGCACAAACCTTGGGGATCAACCCAAAAGGAGAAAAATATTTCAAAAAAAAACAATTCAAGGAAAAATCATGGACCCAATTCATGTTTAGGTCGAGGGTTTCATCTGTTAATTGGAAAAAGGGTGTCCCTAGGAGCTGACTGATGCACCCATGGGATCAAATGGTGTATATTATTCAGAAATTTGTTACGTGTGAGGGTCGTTACAACATAGTCTATTTATATCACATCAAACTCTTGTTGCACGTTAAAGGGAAATGCACCATTAGTCTACCCTATTTCCTCTTACAGAGTTTGAATAAGATGTCAAAAACTATTCAAAAGCAAAAGGGTAATGAGGATAAAAGCTTGTATCATTTTGGGTTAATTAAAATTCTGATTGAGTTTGAAGTGCAGAGGAGGGGAAAAACATGGAAGGAATTTTTGGTTGCTAATCAAATCAAATATGGAGAAGATGAACAGGAACAGCAAGATCACTCAGGATTTATGCTTGACATTGATGAGGAAATCCCTGTGCGCAAGTCAAGCAATGTCCCTCCACACAGCAGTAGTATAAGGGCAAGATAGATGAGGCAAGAAGCTACCCAGAAAATTGAGCAAGACAAGATTTTCACTACATATACAAGAAGATCAAGGAGAATACAAAAGACCCAAACACAAGAAGATCAACCAGAGTCAAATACACATGCACCAATGGACATTGAGAGCAGTGCTCATTCATAGCCTGGACTGGAAGCCAAAATGGAAGTTGAGAGCAACAACATACAAGGGAAAGAGTCACCACCTATAAACAAGAAACAAAGGAGGTTAGAAAAACAAATTGAAAAGCTAAAAGAAGAACTGATGGAGGCCAACATGCTAGAAAATGTCATCAATAAGGAGAATGAAATGTTGAGAGCTCAAAGTAAGAAGACTTAGTAGAAAAATGAGAAGCTAAAGGAGCAAATCAAAGAACTCAAGGCTAAACAAACTGACATTTGCAAGTGGGCAACCAAATGGTATACTCAAAAGAAAGCTCTCAAAGAGAAATACAAGAATTTGAAACATGAGCTCCACATTCAGAAGGATGCCCAAGCTCAGAAGAATATAGATGCATTGTTACAAGCAGTAGAGGCATAGGCAAGAACAGAGTATAAAGGAAGCACATCAGGATTAGCATGAGGACATGCTAAATCATTGAGCTTGGGGGAGATGTTGGTACCATTTCATTGCCATCTTTTTCTTCTAGAAATCTATCAATTGTCTATCTTTTTCTCCCATAAACCCCTCATATCCATCGAAATTGATTAATCAATAGCATTATAGTTATTAATTTACATTAAATTTAATTTGTGAATTTGTATGTTAAAAATTAGGAATTTTCAACAAAAAGATTACAGGATGTCATGACTTCCTGAAATGGTTTATGATGTGACACATGGCATGGCAGGCAAGTCAAAGTAATGGATAGGAACGTGATCTGGAATGTACATGCATGGTGAAAAATCGATTCAACAACAAATCTAATGCTCCTGGATATGCGGTCAATGCTGGTCAAACCCAGCCTTTTTGGTCACAAAGGCAGCAAAAAGCCATAGTTTCCCAAACTGATTTCGTTACTTTTGGAAATCGGTTTAGATTAGAAAGGACAAAAATCACTCTTTTGTAAAAGCAGAAACATCTGCATAATGTATGTACATTCGATTTAGATAGGAGACAAGCAGATAAAGACTGCGTATTGTATTGTTTCAAGGACGGTTATTATCTCTAGGTATTGTTCTAGAACGTTGCTCTTGTATGTGATTTCAATCTTCAGAACTTAATTACAGTCACCATTTTATTCCTACAGTGCTTATGTGTTAACATTCTCATCGCTTGAAGTTTCTTAAGTGTGCCATTGAAGCGTGGACAGGCCCTACGTGGAGATTGGTACACTGTTAATTTCATTTCCATAGCATTTTTCGAATTTGAGAAGTGTGCATAGTGTTTAATGTTATTTTCTTGTCTGCGAGCTTATCGATTTGATTAGAAATTCTTGCAAATAATATTCATGGTGATAGCTTGAGGATTTGATTGTTAGATCATTGAACAATATCTTGTAAGAGATTTGATCGATCATTAGATTTCAAAGCATCTCTGTGAGCTCTGTTTTCATGCATTTAAAATTTCAGTATGCTTTTGATTTTCATGAATGCTTAGTGTGTTATCTGGAAAGAGTTTTTGTGTATAATATCCTTGTAAGAGGGTTGAAAACTCAGTCTAGCAATACGCTGTATCCTTAGGACAGTTAGATAAATTAGGTGATCTGAGTGTTAAGGTGAGAGGAAACATATTTCAACCTCCTGTAAAGGAGTGTTGTAGCCTTTCATAGTAGAAATTTAGTTAGGGATCCTTTTATGTCTATAGACTTTAGACATGTGCCTCTAAGTTTACCTACCCTGGTTGATATTAAATCTAGTCTAATCTAGCACCCTAGATTGGTCACTACAAAGACTACAGAGACACGATGACTGTCACAAAGTCATAGCATTCATGAATGATTTGAAACAAAACCAGTAGGATATTATTGACCACTATGCATCTTTTCAAAGGAGCTAGAGGCGTACCAATTACTAACTAGATGAGATGGAGATGTGCCTAGCTCATGTGGATGTTAAATGTCATTTTTTCACATTATGAAAAATACCATCATTTTGGATCTTTCTCTATCCATCAAAGTGTTCCAAAGCATCCCCCTGCAAGCTTAGAACCCAAAATATCCCAAAGAGAATGAAATTCGTGGATCTCAAGGCTCAAAAACCTATTTTTGGCTCCCTACGTAGTTACCTAGTCCATTTTTGTGCATACACAAAAGATTCCATTAGAAGCTTCGCAAAAGTGTGCTCTATCTAACATTATGGCCTGCACACATGACTCAAGGCATGTAAAAATAAAAAGTAAATTCTTTAAGCGTTGTTAGTCAAATCGTTCCCAACTAACAAACTTCAAATGGATGTCTATTCATCCTTGACCCCTCCCATCATGGTGCTACTTCCCTTTCTTTATGGAACCCTTATCCCACCATTTATGGATCTTATCCCTTAGGAATGGATCCCAAACTTCCTCCTTTTTTCCTATAAAGCTAACACATTCCTAAGGATTGAGGATGGCCATTGAAAGTACGCTTATGTTGCAGAAATAACATTGGAGAGGCTTTTCATCCAAGACGAGGGTTGGAGATTGTGAGAAGAGGCTTGTAACGTCAAGGCTTTGAGGTTGTAAGTTTATTCTCCATTTTATTTACTAAAATAATTTTTTCTTTCCTAATCATTTCTTCTTTGATATAATTTGTGGGATTCCTTTATCACTCACATAGGTTATGATTAGTTATTGATTCAATTTATGATACATGTTAAGTTAAATAGTTCATCTACATTTCATACTATATAATAGATGCTTTGATCCTTTGTGAATTTTTGTATATAAAGATATCCTTCAAGACATCATGGAGAAGTTGTGGAAAGTGCTAGAAAGATATATAAAGAATCAAGGAGAAGTTAACATCGAAACCATTGAAAGGGACTTCAACAAGCATTTTGATTAAATAGTAAGTAATCTCTCCCATATTATTTGTTTCGACCAATCATAAGCTAAGGAAAGGTAGAAGTTCTTTATTGTTTTTTACTAGATTTATTTGAGGTATAGGGAGATACATCTTGTCCACTAGAGGAATTATTTCACCTAACAAATTGGCAACTCCATTGGGGATCAAACCCAAAATCTCTGGTTTCATAGACCTTAGGTGTGGATTGTGATTTTCAATTATTAATATTGATAATAAATCTATCTAAGTTGAATCTAATGAAAATAATTGTGGAAGTTACCAATAAAGAACACCCTTTTAACAAGAATCCTAGTCCTCTCTCTGACTTTCCAATTGTTATTCCTCCTTATATGGCTATGTTGTCACTTCTTGAATTCACGATAGATTTACCGATGTGGTTGTTATCAACATCTTTGATCCCAAATACCCAAACTATTCCACCTCAATTGAGTTTTTCACCTCAACCTAGCTCATCATCTCAACATCACCAACCTCATGTTGACCATCTATCCTCTTCACCCATCGTGTCCTCCTCCCTTTCTTCTTCTTTGCTTGGTAAAAGCCTTGATGCTAGTAACTAGGTGACTAAGAAGAAGATGAAATGGAAGAAGAAGGTGAAGAAGCAAGATAAGGAACATGTCAACCAACCAACAATGATTATAGGTAATTGTAATGCTGATGAAACTTCCAATATACATCGCAAGCCCAGACACCCTTTCAAGCTTTATAAAGGTGACCACTTATTGATTTTCATGGTATTCTTAAGGGCTTGGAAGTATGGTAAACAAATTCTTATCAACTTATTGTTGATCCATCGACTAGTGATTATGAGGTTCTTGGGAAAAACGGTAAAGTTAGGTTTCCTTATATGTTATGTAAAGGGATTCATCATAATCACATTTTCCTTCATATGGATGAAGCCTCAAATTGTTGGAAAAACTTACTGTTTCATAGAAACAACTTCCAACTGGTTATAGTAATCTTTATCCCAACCTACTGCTAGTTGACAAAGTGATTGATCTAATTCCAAGTAGATTCAATTCCACTCTTCCGCTAGAGAGTGAAACACATATCACTTAGGCTGATTAATCATTGGTTGATCAAGTGGTCAACCTGATACCATATTCAGTTGATCCTGCATTTCCTTTAGAGAGTGAAATTAACACTGCTCGGGCTCTTCTTATTACTTCATATTCTTCTACACATGGGGGAATTTCTTCTGTTTCCATTAATCCCCCTCCAAGTTATGAGGCTATTTCTTTTAATAGGAGTATACTAATAGTACCTCATCTTCCTTCTTCCACCACCTTCCAAATCACTATGAAAGTATATGGTAAGAATGTGCGACGCATAAATGTAGATGAAGGTGCTTCTGTCAATATTTTATCCTCATTTTCTTGACAAGTTTTGGGTTCCCCTCAGCTTGTGTCTGTTACACAAAATATATTGGTTTTTAACAGAACCATTAGCGATCCTTCCTAAATTACCTATTACTATAGAAGGTAAAACTATCTATATTGATCTAATGGTAGTCCAAGGCTCCTTGGATTTCAATTTTTTCCTTGGGTGAGACTATGTCAACGGTATGAAAACCGTCGTATCGACACTCTTTCCAGTGATATTTTTTCCTCATAATGGAAGCATTGTGACTAGTGATCGGCTTTCATTCGTTGATCCTGATTCAAATTCCAACCATCTTATATCGTTGAATGTTCCTTGTATGCAAATGTTATCCACCCCATGATGGACTAATTATGTGGCAACCATTCCCATGTATTCAGTTACTGATGCAAGCTATTCTCTCACCATTTCATCAACTTCTTATGACTCAGATCTGGTAATTGACATAGGGTACCTTATGGGGGGATTTGAAATGGAATTTCTTACCCATTTTGATTCTCTTCACATATATTCCTTCTAGAAAGCTATTCTTCCTTCTAATGAAGATCTCTTGGAAGCCATGGTCAAGAAATATTCCTTGGAATGTGTTTCTTCCAAATTGAAGGCATGATCCAAGTCACAGAGAGGATGTTTCTTTTACTGTGTCAACCTCATTAAAAAATGAAATAGGATCTTATGAGCATAGTTATTTTCATTTCAATCTCACATAAGAATGAAACAAATATGTAAGAATAATTCTTTTACTATGTCAACCTCGTTAAAAAATGAAACAAATAGCTTTGATGTTAGTTCTTTTACTTTGTCAACCTCATTCAAAAATGAACAAATACCTATGAGGATAGTTTTTCTACTGTGTTAACATCATTCAAATATGAAACAAATACCTCGAAGGAAAGTTATTTTATTGTCTCAACCTTGTTAAAAAATGAAACAAATACTTGTGAGGAGGCTTCTATTACTATATATACCTCGTTTAAAAAATGAAACAAGTGGCTGAGGATGCTCCTATTATTTTGTTGACCTCGTTTAAAAAATGAAACAAGTGGTTGTGATGATAGTTGTTTTACTGTGTCAAACTCATTACAAAATGAAATAAAGTTATTGAGAGGATGGTTCTTTTGTTTTGTCAACCTTGGTAAAAAATGAAACAAGATCTGAGCATAATTACTTTTGTTTCAAGCTCGCATAAAAATGAAACCAATTTGTGAAATTCATGAGCATATTTCTATTTCAAACTTGTTAAAAAATGAAACAAGTCCCTTTTTAGAATGACTATTTTATGTGATTTTATCAATAAACCAAAATTTCATATGCCTATATTGTTTGTTTAATCAGATTAAATAAAGCTTGGAAGGCATGTGCCTCTCCATGGGTACATCATAATTATGTTTTGTGCACAATGATTTTTTGAGCATCTTTTTACAATTTCCTATTACTTTTCCTATTTATCTTGCATTACATTTTATTACTGATGCATTTGCATTTGTAAACATCTATGAGAAAGTGAAAATAATATTCATCCATATATTGTACAAGATAGATTGAGATAGAAGTAGTAGTTTTAATTAAGTAAAATGTTTGTAAAAAGTGTGGTTTTTAAAAAATTTCATCCAAGGACATGAGGCCCCATGGCCTTTATTATCCGAACATGTCGATACATCATCAAAAATCAAAATCTAGCCCTAAGACTAGCTGTTATGCATGATGATCATGGTAGTAGACAATAGCATGAGCTACTCATCGTAGCAAGCAACTAATAGGTCTAGGGACCCCCACAGTGTGCCTTTGATAGTGGAGATGTAGGTCATCAATCTCAACATCTGGTATGTCTAGAGTCAACCTCTCTAAGTTGTGCTCCAACATAGTCCATGCCTATGATGTGTCGAAGTTCTATATTGTGGGAGCTATTGGCTGCTCACCGTACTTGTCATATCTGCGTAGTCTTGTTGGTCTCACTAGGACCACATCTGCATGATCATTTTGAATAGTTAGTTTTGGATGCCAAAAAATTAAATTGAAAAAACACAAAATAAAAAAAGTGTGATTATTTTTACCTAGGTCACCCCATTACATCCTAGCTAGAAGTGACATATATGGATCAACTATGTAATCCAAGCCTGCATATGGAATGTCTTCTATCATGATGATTTTATTTTCCAGCCATCTAAAGAAATCAGGAGTATACCGGATCGTTGGCCCTTCGCCACCTCCGTGGTGCACCATTAGTGTGACCCACTTTAGCATAAGAAGATCTTGAGGTCCTCCTCTCTCTATCACTACCTGTGGAGCAAGAAGGGGAATCCTCTCTAGAGAAAATGAGATGAAAAAGGCATCATACCCAAAATTCTTGAGTTAGTCTATTTTGACTCTAGTTAGTTGTACTTTAAAGTTGGAAACTACCCCTTCACACCAGTTGAATATTGTAGGTTGCATGCACTCTACAACAATATGCATCTAAGCCTTCGTGAGAAGTTGAAGCGTTGCGCTTCCACATAGTTGTGCAACAGTGAAACTGATAGCTCTCAAAGGAAGCCTCCCTACAGTTTCGATAAATTCTCCCATCCTTGAGGGAAGCTCCTCAGAAATAATGATGCACTAGATAGGTAGAATTTGTTTCACCACCTTGTCTATCTCCATAAAAGGAAATGTCCACCTCATGGTGTGGGATCCCAGATAAGAAGTAAATGTCACCTGAATCGATAGTGAGTCCATGGTCTTTGATCATAAAGCATTGCTCCTCTTCATTTCACTTTCTCACTATCCACTCTAGCAAGATTAGTTGGGCCTTCATGCCCGAAATTTTGAAAATTTTATACAAGCCATAGTTTCTCAAGCATGTATTATCTCTGGATGGTTCAAAGTAGCTATATCTTGTTCTTCATTTTCACACTCTCTCCACTCCATTTTTGTAGCGCAAATCCATGCAAACAAATATGGAGGGCCATTAGAAGCAATTATGGTAATTTTTTGCAAATGAATTGGGCGTTTTCAATCAAATTTTCAATTCCCTCAATGTTGTGCATATTTGCATGAGGAAAAAATATGTAATTGCATAGTTCTAGGCCTAGAAACTATGCACATCTCATTTTTCAGTGTAAAAAACTCACTTGGTGTGTGTAGGTTTGATGAGGGTGAACTATGCGCATGAGGGATATTTTTCCTTTGATAACCCCCGACCCGCCTCCACCCCCCTCCCCACCCCCCTGAAAAAACAAAATGCATGGTTAAATGCAAAATAAAAACGATGAAAATGAAGATATCAAAGAGATGTTTTACCTCGAGAAGACAACTCATAATTTCGTCCAACATTTTTCCCAGAATTTTCCTCTAAATTTCTTGGTAAAAAATGCACTCTACCATCTCAAATGGTAAAAAAAAAAAAAAAATGGATTTTTATAAGTTTTTAGGCCCATTAAAATATTGTTTTTTCCTATTATGCTGTGAAATCCAAATTTTTGATGCTTTTGACTATATTTTTGGGTGGTGATAATAATTTTTGAGTTCAAGTATGCAAATCACAGGTTATTTATGAAGATGAATCATTTTGGCATTGAGCATATTTTTATCACTTTTTGCAACTCGTTAAAAAAACGATGGAAAAAGAGAAACATAGAGTTCACTTTATGCCCTTTTCAGGCTCCCTAAACATGAAAATATTGCTGAGTACTTAACTATTAGAACTCGTAAAAGTAAATGAGGAGTCGTCTATTTAGTATAAGTTTACCCCTTTTATGACTAAACTAGGCTATTTATGGAAAAGGTATATGTTGATTAATAACGGTTAGCAGAGTTCTCTCCTACATTATTTTTCCCTTTTTCGGGCTTGAGAGACTCAATTTACGAAAAAGGATGATGTGGAGTTTACTTACGTTTTTCTCCTGACTCCCTAGAAATAAAAAAACACCGAGCTTTACTTTCTTCGAGCTCATTAAAATTTTACATTGAAAGAAGTGAATGAGTTTTCTTTTTGTGTATTTTCGAACTCTTTAAACATGAAAATGACATTGAGCTATCCCTTCACTAGACTCGTAAAACTAAAACAATGTAGGGCTTGTCAATCATGACAGGAAAAAACCACTACTTTTTAGTGTTCATTAAAAATACTTCAAAGTCTCATCCAAAGGATGACTTTACAGGACAAGCATATGTTATCTATTCTCCTCAAGCTTATAAAAAATAAGGAGGTACTTGCCAGTAATGGTGGGGTAAAAATGGGAAAGAACCTTTGTTTTTGTTTTGTAAAAAGGAATTATGTTGCTCTTGAACATAATACTTTGTCACTTTCCTATCCAAGTTGGGAAATCCATTTTCCTCTCATCTCACCATACCTCATTGAAATTATTCAGTTGGTTTGGGTATTATTTTTGACTCAAATGTTTCCAAGTCAGAATGTGGTGTTACCAATATGTTCAAGAGAAGTCCAAACTCAGTTTAAATTACTTTGCCATTCATAGTCTTTAATCACATCAACCATCCATTATTAAGTCTTGGATTACTTGAAACTGTTGTTCTTGAAAACTTACGTGAGTTTTGTGTTGTAGGCCCTCCTACGACAGATCACTTCCTATGGACTTCATCTCACTATCTAGAAAGTTGAGCTAGAAATCTTCAGTGCCTTGGAGCCTACATGTCTCAATGGAAAGTTTCTTGGCTTGAACGATAGGTTCTCATCATTGACCTTCAATCGAATGATTCTACTAGTGTTTGACATCAACACATCTATTCACACTTCATAGATTATACTGGAAGTACCTTGAGAACCATTGTCATTATTTGTGGTTTATCTCGTGCTTGTTAACAATGCACATAATTTACCAGTAATCAAGTGGTCTCTACCATGTTCGACTATGAGGCATTCACTCACATGGTTAGATTCGTACTATGGATCGAGAGATGGAGATCAAGACCTTGGATCTAGTTCCATCCATCCAGGATGTGTGGAGTTATTGAATATACATGATTGTAAATACAGATCTATTGATGGTTGCCTCCATACTATATCGTCTATTGACATGGATCTTCATATGTGTTTCCATATTAGTTCTCTAAGAAATTTATGTTTTGAGTATGGGAATGGCCACCTCAACGATGATTAAATATTGAATTGTAACATTTGATTGATTTTTTCAAGTCTCTGACTGCAGTCTCTAACCCAAACCTCGGCATGATAAATCTATATAGTCATTAAACATCTTTTTTGACTTTGCACTTTATATCTATTACATGTCATTTTTTCACAATAGGAAAATGACCATCGTTTTGGATCTTTCGTTATCCATCAAAGTGTTCCAAAGCATCCCCTTGCAAGGTTATAACCTAAACTATCCCAAAGAGAATGAAATTCCTAGATCTCAAGGCTCAAAAACCTATTTTTGGCTTCTTGTGCAGTCCCTAGTCCATTTTTGCACATACACAGAAGATTCCATTGGAAACTACGCAAAAGTGTGCTCTGATTGACACTATGGCTTGCACACATGACTTAACGCAAGTAAAAATAAAAAGTAAAGTCTAGAAGAATTGTTAGTCAAGTATTTCCCAACTAACAAGCTTCAAATGGATGCCTATTCATCCTTGATCCTTCCTGTCATGGAGCTACTTCCCTCTCTTTTTGGAACCCCTATCCCACCGTTTGTGGATCTCGTCCCTTAGGAAATGGATCTAAAACTTCCTCCTTTTGGCCTATAAAGCTAACAAAGGCTTGAGAATTGAGGAGGACCATTAAAGGTAGGCTTATGTTGCATAAATAAGGCTGGAGAGGGTTTTCATCCAAGGAGCAGGTTGGAGATTGTGAGAAGAGGCTTGTAACATCGAGGCATGTAACATCAATGCTTGTAACATCAAGGCTTTGAGGTTGTAAGTTTATTCTTCATTTTATTTAATAAAATAAATTTTTCTTTCCTAATCATGTTTTCATTGATATCATTTGTGGGATTCCTTGATCACTCACATAGGTTATGATTGTTTATTGATTCAATTTATTATATATGTTGAGTTAAATAGTTCATTTATCTTTCATAATATATACTAGATGCTTTGATCCTTTGTTTGTTTTTGTCTATGTAGATATCCTTCAAGACATCATCGAGAAGTAGTGGAAAGTGTTGGAATGATCTCTAAAGCATCAAGGAGAAGTTAATAGTCAAAAGTATTGAAAGGGACTTCATCAGGAATTTTGATTAAACAATAACTGATCTCTCTCATATTTTTTGTTTCAACCAATCGTAAGCTAAGGAAAGGTAGCAGTTCTTTCTTGCTTGTTACTAGATTTCTTTGAGGTCTAGGGAGATCCATATTGTCCACAAGAGGGATTGGTCTTCCTAACAGTGAAATTCCATTCCCATTGGCATCCTAGAGCTCCCATAGCTTTGGGTGTCGACCATGCACATGATTTCCCCCATTGACTTATGATGATTGTTGGTTATCTTCTTATTCTTGATGTTTTCTTGGTTATCTCATCTTTTTACTTTTGGTTATTATGTAAAGCATGAAAATTTATTCCCAATTTTTACCTCATTCTCCTCACCAATAGATTTGGTTGGAGTGAGGTTGGGAGAGCAATGGCTTTCATGTTTATTCAATGTAATATGTTGAAGAATTAATAGAGAATTTTGGAAAAAAAAATCTAAATTCATCATGAGCGAAGATTAATCAAGTCCTTATTTTTTTCATTTTTTAAATTATAAAATCATTAATAAAGGTTTGCAAGTCTAAAGGTTTTACTCCTCTTAATCCATTGTAGATCTAAAATTAATATTATGTTGTTAACAAACAGTGTGTGTGTGTGTGTGTGTGTGCGCGCGCGCATATATAACTAACACCATTGTAGTTTAGTATTATGCGTGAGAAGGATTTAGAGGTGATAATTTATATCTTTTATTTTTTTTTAAATTAAAAGGAATTGATCCACCCGAGCCATGGTAAATCTAGAGTTAAGACGAAATTAGCCTTACACACACACACACACACATTTCAATTTAATTATTTCTTCATTATAATGTCTATGACATTTTCATTATAGTTTTAATTAAAAATACAACTTTTTTGATTTTACAATGATAAGGGTATCTAATTTGAAATAGGTCTTCCAAAATTTTAATTTAACTATCAATAATTTTTAGGAGCATGGTAGATTTAACCTCCATAAAATATTCTAGAATATTCTTAATAGTAGACATAAATCAAGGTTTGAGATCTATTTCAAAAGTAGTTATGTGCCTTCTATCCTAATTAAAAAATGTCATATGAAGATTGAGTTATGGTTTTTTTAGACATATGATATTAGTAAACTATGGTATTGGTCCATGATATTTTAACTAAGCTTTACAAGTTAACAATATCCATGGTAAACTGTGATGGATATCCATATTAATTAATTTTATGATGATGATAATAATAATAATAATAATAATAATATATAATAATAGTTATAATTTATTTAATTTATGAAATTTTTTAATATTTTTAATGTGATATTGTTGTAGCGGCTACAACCACCCTCCAAAATTTTGTTTTAGCCTGTTTTGGAGCCTCCCTACCAACCTTCACAATAGCTTGCCTTGCTTCATCAAGTACTCAAGCTTCAGTGTCTTTCTTGCTCAAAGGTAGCTTGTCGATCATAATTTGATCTTTTCCCTCTATAGGTTGCTCATCTGGACTTGGTCTAGCTACAGGTTGAGCAGCTTCCCAATGAAATTTTTGCATTTCTAGAGGGAAACCAACCTTTCCCGCCAGGAATTGTGCAATTCCCTCTCACATCCTGTTGGGCTCTAGGATTGCGTAATCCTACCAGCCAACCCTCCCGGTAGGAATTGCGTAATTTTTCCCATCAATAGGCAGTTCAGCCCATGATTTGTGCAAATCTGGGCAGCAATCAGTTGTTGGACCCAAAACTTGCGCAATCCCCTTGGGAAGTCAACCCAACTTACAGTCAAGAATGCACATTTTTTCTCCAGCAGTCAAGCAGTCTCTTGCATGAGAAGTTGATTTGACCAGTTTCCTCGAAGACTAAGAAAAACAGACTAGCATGCATGGGCTGCTTCTCCAAAGGCAACATGCAAAGGCATCCCTGGTTTCAGGGACCTACGTTTAGCAGTTGGAGGTTACATGAAAGGAACAATTCAAAAACCTTCCTCCAAGTGTCGATTCTCCTAGATTTATGGCATGCACATCACAACCTCGATTGTTATCCAAATTCATGAACCGTATGTTGCAGAGCTCATTTCTTCACATCAACCTTGTAGCCTTGGCATCCCACATCACATCTAGGAGTATTCAGCATATTCAGCTCAGATGTTTTGGGGCAAGCTTGCCTCCCATGCCTTGTGTTGCATTTCTGTCGCATTTTGTGTATTCGCTTGTGTGAGTGTTGTTTTCTTGATTTCTTTGAATGCCTATTGTCTTTTACATATATTATAGCTTGTCCTAACATTGTTTCAATTTTTGTTGCTATCTCATTGCTATCACATGCATGAAACTGTTTTGCACGGATGTTCGACCAACTAGTGAACTGCCTCACCCACATTCATGTTGGTCTATTTGCTCAAACTTCCATTCCTGATTTTCATGCACTGTTTATCACTTTTGCTATCACTTAATGTCACCATGAATTTCATTGACTTGCTTTCAGTTGCCTGTCAGCGAGTCGAGCCAACCTTGGCCCGGTCTCTGCCTTCACCAAGGTTGCATTGCATAATCTCAAGAAGGAAAGCTCACCTTCCTCTCCAGATTTTCATATTCTAGCCTAGCATTGGCCTCCTAGATTGAATTGTGCATTTCCGAGGTCAATGGCTGCTTGGCCCAAATATTTGCGCAAATATGCCCCAGGGCTAGCAGTCCTTCCTAGTTGGGATTGCTCATTACGCAATTCTAGTAGCCAACTTCCCAACTAGACTGTGCATGGCACAATTCTAGTAGTCAATTAGTCTCTTAGTAGCCTAGGCTCTGCATTGTGCAGTCATGGCAGTCAATATCTTGACCTCCCGGTCAAAATTGTGCAACCTTCATGAGCATTCACCCAGGTATGTTGCAAGTCAATTCTCATGTTCAGTTTGGTTTTCGACTGATATATTTCTTGCTATGAGTGTTGCCATGTCTCTAGGTATCACATGTGTTCATCTACCTCTCAACAATATAGGTATAATGGTTTCCAAGAGAGCAGAGATGAAGACATCATTTAGAGCACGCTTGGGGATGCATTCGATCAAGTGTCCATGGGTTCCCTACTTGTGAAGTTATCAAGTTGTTCAAGTACAAGGACATCAAGAAGTAGCATCATAGTAAGCAACATCATGAAGAATAGCTGAAGGCAGCATACCGAATGCAACAAATGCAGTAAATGAAGCAAACACATGAGGAAGGTTTTTGAAAACATAGAGGTGGAGAAAAGTTGTAGGACCAAGCATATCCACTGATAAAGAAAGCAACTTTGGAGACTCAGGCTATGAAGTGACGGCGCGACATGAAGATTTCGTGAAGGTAGAATATAGAACAAAGTAGGGGTTGCATGTGCTAAAGCAACAACTGAGGAATAACATGAACCTGCACAGATGGTCCAATGAGTTGCAGTAGGAATAGGAACAACAGTGGGTGCAACATGCACTCATGGATGAAACTGCGCTAGTACAAGTTAAGAATCCATCCTAGGAGTTGGCATAGAGAAAACATGGTGAGAAGTGTTGTTGATCGCATGCAAAGGATCCAGGAGCACGCATGTTACTGAGCACACGCATGCAATCCAAGCCATTTGGCACACTCACCAAGGCGAAGACAAGAAGCAAGTCCAACTGGGTCTGAACATGCACTTTGGCAAGTTGATGCGCAAGACCACCAACATACACTTGAAGATTAGTGTAGACATTATGCATTAGTGTGTTGCTGGTTCAACCATACCCAAGAAGACCATGAACATGTTAGCATACGAGTTGGATGAAGGGGCCGAACCAATGCACTGGTTGCAATGGAGGCAAGAGTTCGCTTTAGCAAGATGTACCCATGAGGTGCACGCACACCATCACAGACGACCAATCTTGGCATCAGCTCAGCAACTTCACCATCACAAGCATGTCAATGATTTGGTCTCACCACAGTGGACCAAGTGTCAGTGATGTCTTGTAAGGCTTGATCAAACCATTTTGTCTCACATGAGTACACGTGCATTGTAATGTGGATTCATGTCAAGTGTAAGTCAAGTGTCAACAATTGGATGTAATAGTCATAGAGTAGGTGAAGAGTCATGAGGATAGTTGAAATGTCACAAAGGCGAATGTCAAGGGTCACCCCACCCTTTGCTATAAATAGTCCCTCATAACTCATTGTAAGGGCTTTTCGTCAGCTAAGCTTCTACTAAGACTATCTTGAAGAAGGCATGGATAGTATCGTAATACACCTTGGCTTCTCCACTGCATGAAGCTAGTACATCTCTTTCAAGGAGCAGGAAGATGTGGCTATGATGTTATACTGATAGGGCTAGTAGGTTTACATGGTGTATTGTATGATTGTGACTTACAGTTCTTTATATAATAAAAGCTAGCACATTTTCATGCATATGTTGTTATTGTAGTTGGACTGCTCCTGTTTCCTTAATGGTATATGTTGTTTAACTTATGCATTTATGTATGAACTGATTCACATGAAATTATATGAATCTTGTTGTTAATATGTTGCATATGTTGTTATTGTTGTCACCGTCCATGTTGACTGCTCTGCCGACACCATAAATACCTTTCTATGAACCTTGTTATATCAACTGTCACACTCATCTCAAACTAATCCGTGAGCGTTGTTTGTGTTATCTTACCTTGTATGTTGGGACTACTACATCCGTTTCGACTGCTCTGCTGGAAGCTGTGCATGTCCTTTGTGTTGTGTGTTCCTAACCGAGTTGGAACTGATCCCTTTCAACCTAGAACTCACCTTCACCTTCCTCTCCCTTTTATGTGTTGGAATATCTCATACTCATTCCTTGACTCACTGCATCAGTCACACCATTGCTACTGATAGAGTTATCATACTTGCCTCTATGTGACGTTGCGATCAAGGCATTACCTTACGACCCATTGTTGGGGCTCCTACACTAAACGGTCCGAGGTCTAATTTGGACTTCTAACCGGGGAGATCCCTTTGACATGTTGGTCGTTGTAACACCCTCAACAGATATGTATCATGAAGTAAGTATTTTGATTCTTATGAGAATTTACTTACCATTTAATTCATATCCTACTAGTTAAAAATGTACCATTTAATTCATATCGTGCTAGTTAAAAATAAACCAATCTAAATAGATTTTAAATTTTAATTTATCAAGGGATCAAATTTCTATAACTTTTTAATTTATATTTATTTGTTTTTTTAATAACACATAATGTTTCTAGGTTTGTTTTCCCCCTTGTGACTTTTAAAGAAATTATAAATAAAATCTTTTTTTGTTAACTAATAAAAAGACAATCATTGCTTTTTTTTTAAATTACAAATTAATTAAAAAAATTGTTTGTATTCCATGATCAATTCATAATCAAAAGTAAAGTTTTATTAATCTTATTATTTTTATCTTAAAATTAGTTCTCTTTTATTTTTAGTTCTAATCTTTTCTATTATATATATTCTAAAAAATTGAGCTAGAATATGAGGTTTGTTTGTTTTTGTTTTTTTTTGTTTTTTTTAATGGAAATATGCCCTCTACTATGCCTTCTCATTATTACTCTTAATTTATTTTACTCTACTATGCAATAATATACAATCAAAATGAATGTAACCCTGTTTCTTGCTAGTTGTTGGGTTATAATGTATCGCTTTCACTCCAACTTATAATTTTGATTTTTTTTTTTTCATAGTAACTATGTGGCTAACTGGATTTTTATGAGTAATAGGGGTTGATGTGGCACCCTATCCAAACATTATGGTAAAATAGGAAGGTTTAGGGAGAGTTTTGGACCTCGATTTTTTTTCATTCATTGATTACCTCAAGAAAGTTTCAAACAGAGATTATCCAAATTTGGGACCCACCAATAGTATATTCTTTGTCAGACGCCAGCCAAACCTTTCTCTAAACCTTGTTATATCAATTGTCACACTTGTCTCAGACTGATTCGTGAGTGTTGTTCGTGTTATATTACCTTGTATGTTGGGATTGCCGCATCCGTGTCGACTGCTCTGCCAGAAGCTGTGTATGTCCATTGCGTTGTGTGTTCCTAGCCGAGTTCAGGCTAATCCCTTTCAACTTGGAACTCACCTTCACCTCCCTCTCTCTTTGAAGTGTTGGAACCTCTCATACCCATTCCTTGACCCATTGCATCAGTCACACCCTTTCTACTGACAAAGTTATCTTACTTGCCTTTGTGCGATATCGTGGTCAAGGCATTACCTTACGACCCACTACTGCGACTCCTACACCAAATGGTCTGAACTCTAATTGGGACTTCGTACCGGGGAAATCCCCTTGACATGTGGGTAGGTCTAGCACTGCCAATAGATATGTATCATGAAGTAAGTATTTTGATGCTTATGATAATTTACTTACCTTTTAATTCATAATATTGTAGTAAAGAATATATCATTTAATTCATATCTTGCTAGCTAAAAATGAACCAATCTAAATAGATTTTAAATTTTAATTTATCAAGGGATCAAATTTCTATAATTACTTAATTTATATTTATTGGTTTTTTTAATAACGCATAATGTTTCTAGGGCTGTTGTCCCCTTGCAACTTTTAAATAAATTATTAATAAAAGCTATTTTTGTTAACTAATAAAAAGATAATCATTGCTATTTTTTAATTACAAATTAATTAAAAAATTGTTTGTCATTCCATGATCAATTCATAATAGTAAAATTTTATTACTCTTATTATTTTTATCTTAAAATAAGTTCTCTTTTATTTTTAGTTCTAATATTTTTTATTATATATATTCTAAAAAATTGAGCTAGAATATGAGGTTATTATGTTTTAATTTTTTAGAATAGAAATACACCCTCTACTATGCCTTCTCATTATTACTCTTAATTTATTTTACTTTACTATGCAATAATATACAATCAAAATGAATGTAATCCTGTTTCTTGCTAGTTTTTGGTTTATAATGTATCCCTTTCACTCCAAGTTATAATTTTGACTTTTCTATTTTTTTTTCATAGTATCTATGTGGCTAACTACATTTTTATGAATAATAGGGGTTTATGTGGCACCTTCTCCAACCATTATGATAAAATAGGAAGGTTTAGGGAGAGTTTTGTACCCCGATTTTTTTTCCATGCATTAACTACCTCAAGAAAGTTTCAAAGAGAGATTATCCAAATTTGGGAACCACCAATACTATATGCTTCCTCCAATTTTTTCCAATATGAAAACATATAGATGGATAAAAAAAATTATACACATAGCGCACCATAAAAAAATTTATAACCATAAGATATTTTTACTTTCAATTGTTTCACACAGGGGTCGCCACACATAAACGCATATATATCAGAATTGAAAATAAACATTTCTTATTGTTAAAACATCTTATGGTATGTTTTTGGATATGAGAGAGATGTGTAATTATTTTCATGATAAACATAATGTTAGACATGTGTGTAAGAAACATAGAACCACCTTACTCTGTCATAAGTGAAGGATCTACTTTGAGGTGATTTTTTTCACTTTTTTATTTTTGCGGAAAAGCTTTAGAAACGCTTTGCAATTTGAAGGATCTGATCTCCTTAGCAAATGATAAATTTGGAATTAAGATAGACATAACATAGTAACTACTTGTACTTTATTTGAATACATATTTGAATTATGATGACTCTTTTCTCAATTCTCTAGATTATATTATGATTGAAATGTAGTGACATGGATCCATATTAATATCGTATCTATAAGTCAAAACTTATAAAGTATATTTCTTTATCATTTAGTTATGTCATGTAAAATTACACCTTAAAAAATTTGATCTCTCTTAATGCTGGATAGATCCTACTTTAAGATTGATTTACACAAACTATTTTTTTTTTATATATGTTGATATGTATGTATGTACACAAGCACTTTTTATTCTCTTTTTTTTTTTTT
>APFE031284166.1:58394-80720 GCA_000404065.3 Pinus taeda
ACTGGATTGAAGAGGCTCGCAGGGAATGGTTTTCACATCCAGGGCTCTCCCAACTTATTTCTCAATTGCAGGAAGATCCTAATTCCAGCAAGGGCTACTCATGGCAGAATGATATTCTTCGCTACAAGGACAGAGTCGTTATATCATCAACATCCACCCTCAAAAGTCGCATTTTGGCAGAATTGCACTCATCGCCCATTGCAGGACATTCGGGCTTTCAGAAGACGTATGCTCGCACCAGAACATCATTTTTTTGGACCAGTATGAAACAGGACATCCTTACTTTCATAGCAGAATGTGACGTCTGTCAACGCCACAAAGGGGAAACAGTCAACACACCAGGCATATTACAACCATTGCCCATTCCGGCGTCAATTTGGATGGAGGTCTCCATGGATTTCATTACAGGTCTTCCAAAGTCGGGGAACAAGTCAGTCATCATGGTGGTTGTGGACCGATTATCGAAGTATGCTCATTTCTGCGCCCTACCCCAACCATTTACACCAACCTTGTTTGCCCAAACTTTCATGGATCAGATCTTCAAATTGCATGGCATGCCCACTTCTATTGTGTCCGACCGCGACCCAATCTTCACCAGTAATTTTTGGCAGGAGCTCTTCAAAATACAAGGCACTCAACTCAAACTTAGTACTTCATATCATCCGCAAACAGATGGTCAAACCGAAGCCGTCAACAAATGTCTAGAAACCTACCTTAGGTGTTTCACTTCAGAAAAGCAACACCTTTGGGTACAGTGGTTACCTCTGGCGGAATGGTGGTATAACACCAACTATCATGCCACCACCAAAATGACTCCCTATGAAGCAGTCTATGGTCAACTTCCACCTTCCCCTACTTCTTATCTCACGGGGTGCTCCAAAGTACAAGCCGTGGATCAACTCCTACAACACCGTGCAACCATGCTCACCCACCTGCGCGAGAATCTTCATCAAGCTCAGAACTGTATGAAGCAACAGGCTGACCAACATTGCTCAGACCACCAATTTCAAGAAGGGGATCAGGTTTTTTTGAGGCTGCAACCATATAAGCAAACCTCACTCAAAGACAAGGGTTGTCAAAAGCTCTCTCCAAAATTCTATGGACCATACCAAGTACTTCAGCGCATTGGAGAAGTGGCTTACAAGTTGGCTTTGCCACCTACAGCAAAAATCCACCCAGTTTTCCATGTATCGTGCCTCAAGAAAGTGATTGGGAACAATTGCCGAGTTCAAACCAGTCTACCGGAATTGGACGAGGAAGGGTCAATCTGGCTTCAACCGGAACAGGTTCTAGACACACGAGACAAGCACCTACGCAGCCGCATGATTAAAGAGGTCCTCGTCAAATGGAAAGACACCTCTCCGGAAGATGCAACTTGGGAACCAGCCACTATTCTTCAGCAGTTTCCGTAGCTTCAGCCTTGAGGACGAGGCTAGTCTTAAGGGGGAGAGCATGTTAGGGTCCCACCCTAACCCCCTTATTTATGTCATGGGATCACGTCATAGTCAAGAGTCAATAAAGCACATATTAATATTTGTAAGTGGTTAACCCGAAATTAATGACGGGACCACAGTTAGTTGCAAATGGGCGGTAGTATTAGATAGAGGATAAATGGGCGGTAGTATTAGATAAACGGTATTAAAACCCACGGTATTGGCCCGTGGTATTGCATGTATGAGTCATATATAAAGGATAGAGACTCCCTGCGAGGAGTATCGTGTCTTGTTTTGTAATCGAGCTCTGCTCTATTGGAGGTTGCCCCCTCGAAGAGGCCTGTGAACATTTCTCTCTGAATAATAAAATCATTGCTATTCTGTGTTCTGGGTATATTTTCTTCGCATATTCTGTGTTCTGGGTATTTTTTCTTCGCATATTCTCTGTTCGGTATTACTTTGCAGATTAAGAAGCATAACATGCAACCTTAATCGAAGAAGAACTCTAACCATTTCTTACCAATCCATTTCAAAGGTATTTCCTTTGTCTACACATCAGCATCAACATGTGAATCATCCTGAGACACATCATTCATGGAATCTTCCTTTCCATTTCTTCCATCTTCTCTTTCCACCTTCTTCAGCTTTCATGGAAGCATTGCTGGATTCAGAGTCCAACACCTTTCAACAAGATGCCCTTGCTTATGGCAATAAGTGCAATGCATGTGCATCCTCTTAACAACATGATTTTCCTTGTCCAATGGACCTTTGGCTTCTTGCTTCTTTTCCTTCAAAATTTTCCTATATGTGGCTATCCTCTTCCAACATCTAGAAACATTATGGTTATTCAACCCACAAAAGGAACATGCAATTCTTTTCCCATATCTATGTGGAAATTTACCATGCTTTACAAAATCAAAAGGAATATGTTTAGAACCAGATTTATACCTTTCCCTTTCACCTTTATTACCTTCATGAGGAGGTGAAGCAAATGAAGAAGTGGCTCCCTTTGGAACACCATCACTCTCTTCAAGGCTATCAGAGTTTCCATAACTCTCTAGTTCAAGTGTATGCATCTGAACACCTGCATCCTACAAATGATGTTTCAAGCCATTGCATTCCTCCTGAATGTAATCTTCACACTCTTGAGGTAGAAGACCTACAATGCAACTCCTTCTTGGAGCTATTTCAATGGCCTTCATGGCAGCTTTTGAACCTTCTCCATAAGATTTTCCATAGCCATGACCCACATTTTAGGCATTTTCTCAACCATTATTTGTTCAAAAATATCTTATGCATGCTTGCCCAAGCCTTTTCCTTCATAGCCCATCTTGGACATTAGATTGGAATCTATGCCTCTAGTATGTTTTTCAAAAGAACCGATATAAGCATTGTTAGAAGAATTTGAAGACAAACTGGAATGGTTTACCTCTTCTTCAAGTTGATACTTGACTAAGGCATCTTTGGCAACAAAGAGCTGTGACTCCAACTCATGCATCCTTTTCAGGTTCATATTTGCAATATGAAGTTGCCTCTCCATTTCCTGCAATTTGTCAGAAAGCAACTGCTTCTCTTCCCTCATGGAATTCAACTGCTCTCTAAGTATGCTACTCTTCCTTCCATCCTCATACATTTCTCTCACCTTTTCCATCATGATGAACAAGTATTGCTTCATGTCTCCATCAAAGAGTCTTGTGATGAAGGAGGAATTTGAGGATACACTTGTAGAAGTTGTCATTATCAAAATGCACAAAAGAACTTCAAACAAGCTTAACAAAGAGCTTATATAAGAAACCTTTTGCAACAAACATCTTGTACTTTAAGGATTGCCTTGAGGTCCTTTGGGATAGAAGAATGCCTTCAGCCCTTCTTCCTTCTTGTCCTTCCTCGACTAAGCTATCAATAGATTTCCCTTCAACTCTACAAACTCAAATAATAGTCAGTCTGCAAACAAGCATACGATCAATCAGACAATTAAACCTTAACTACCTAAACACCTTTTAGACAAGAAATATTTTCTCTGTCAATCAAGCATTCTGAGCTGATACCACTTGCTCTGGTATACCCAGCTTTGATATCATCTTCTTGAAAGGTGAGGTTAACCAATCTTAGGCTCTGACACCACCTGATCTGAAAATTGGGCTCTAAGGCTTCTTGTCTAACTTACAAGAACCTCTCCCACTTCCAAAGCTTAAATATTCCCAAGTATTTATGATTAACCAGCTGCGAAATTAATAAGTGCTTGAAAATATAGGTATATGCTAATGTTTGTTTTAAAAAATTTTATGTGCTATAAATTGATTTCCTTAAACTGATATAAAGCATATAATAGTGAAACAATGTAGCAAATGAGCATTTCTGAGCTTCTATGAGCTCTCCCTCTCAGCCTCTACATGCATCAATAGTTCGCTAGACCTCCCAGCAAGCTTTAGCAACCTTCCAATTACCTTCTTTCAGTCCTCCGGCTCCATTGGTAACCTTCAGCTCTCTAGTTTTTCCACTTGACCTCCAAGTGACTCCGAGACTCCCTCAACTGCTCTGTTCTTTAGCGACCTTTTTGCAGCTTTGTTGGCTGTTGATAGGGCTCTCTGGATTTTCCACTTCTCAGCTAATGGCTCTCCTTCCTGGACCTCTAGCTCTCGTCAACCACATTGAGAATTGGGCCTTCTAGCTTCTTTGAGGCATCTTCTTAGTTCTCTAGCTTCCCCAGCCATTTCTCCATGTGTTCATCCCTCTGTGGCCCTATGGCTTTTCTACGTGTTGTCCGTTTGACTGCCATCTGGCTTTGTGGCTCTGTGGCTTCAAAAGCATCATTATATGCCAAAAACGCCCGCTTTCAGTGTGGCATGATGATCATGAGTTGTAACAAAGGGATCAGGGCCATTTTCTAGGCAAAAACCCGAAAATGGTGAAAAATCCAATACACAGAGATTTTTCCAAAAATACATTATCGGACGTGAATTCCGGACTTGAAATTCCATTAAATCACCCCTATAACCCTATCGGGTCTGCCATTAGGTGTAATATTGCTATCGCATCATCGCATGGCAAAAATACCAAATACATGGGAGAACATAGAAAATCTAAATTCCCGGACTTCAAAAATTATATAATCGGGCTTATAATCCCCATCGAGTCCGGCCCTTATTGCTTATGGCAATCGTATTTGCATTAGCCCCGCTATCAGGGATCGCTAATCGCTAATCACCAATTTAATTTGGATTGTTGATCTGATCTATGATCGGATGCTCCAGATCGCATCACATATTGCTATCATATTAGACCTGTGTGTCAAGGATCGCCAATCTTCGATTGCCGATTTAGTCTTGGTCGTTGATCTGATCCCGCGATTCGACAGTTGAGATCACATGGTCAAGATCGCTATCGCATATTGCATATGTAACGACCTAGGGGTTCTTCCCTTTGAATATGCCGACCTGCCGATCCGATCATCAGCGGTTGCATGTCGCACAGCCTGGAGTCGCATATCGCATGCAGGCCTATCTTCGACTCGATATGTCAAAGATCGACAATTAGGGGTCTCTTCTGCTTCCACTTAAGTTCGCCTCTTGTACCATCTCCAATGTGATTTCCCTTTATAATGGTTTTTTGCCATTTTTTTAAGATTTTGCCTCTTTTTAAAGGAAAAGGGCAACTTCTTTTTGCGATATCTTCTACATCCGAGGTCCGCTTTAGCCCATTCAAGCTGCATTAGATTCAGAATGAAATGATCTACGCAATGGGACTATTTTCAGTAGCATCCTTAGACTTTCATTTTCCTCTGTGAGGAACACTTAGACTTAGAAGTCTATCCAAAATCCATTTTGGATTAGTTTTCCATTTTATTCCTTTGCTTCTCTTTTATTTTTATTAATTAATTTATTCTATTTTTATTTTATCTAACAAAAGATTAAGAATTAGATGTTTTTAATGGGTCTAAGTAAATAAATTTTTTATTTTATTTTTTTAAACATAATATTTAAATAAATTTAAATATTTCATACCTAACCATAGATAAAATAATTCTAATAAAATAGACCAAACATTCCCGATATAACCTTGACTAAACATATAAAAATAAAATAAATATAATTAGTAACTGAAAATGAAAAGAGTTGTAGTTTACCATATTTCTTGATAGACTTTTATAGAAAATGATACATATTTAATATAATTAAATGTATTGGATCTAGAATTAAGTCATAGAACTAACCGACTAACTAAGTTTTCTAGTTATTAATAATTTATTATTATAATTATAATCATAATAATAATAATAACAACAACAACAACAATAATAATAATCATAATTATAGTTTTCGAATATTAAAATATAATAAAACAAACTAATTAATTAATTAACTACTTATGTGTCCCTTTCCTATTCTCCTATTACCCAGTCTAAAATAGTCGTCTTCTAGTCAAATGTAGCTGTTCCTAGTCAAATATAGTCGTTGGATGATTTACTCTCCTTATTTATCCTACAACCATGAGTTGGTTCTTCAACTTTTCCTAGCGATGAACAACACTTGTTGGTTCGAAACACGTCGACAAATGAATTATGATCTGATTTTCGCTCAAAACAATTCTAAATAAATAAATAATATTTATAAATAGATTTAAAATATAATATATAAGAATTATTAATTTTTTTATATTTACTAATTAACATTATTTAATATTATAATTTTAAATTCATTTTAAAGAATATAATGTGTGTTTTGGTAGCTCAATTGACAAGTCGTGGAAATGAAGCTTCACTGATCGGAAGCCTTGGGTTCAAATCTTGTGCTATCCCCACTGAGAAATTGGATATGATAAGATATAGTCCTACCAAGTTTACAAAAAAATAGAAAAACATAAAAAGTTTTTAATAATAAATTAATTAAAAATATTTAATTTTTATTAGTATTATTATTAAATATATAAATTTTTAATTATATTTTGTTTTCCTCCTAAGAGGTCATAGGTTCAAAACTAGAGGGGGGTAGAGTATGCATGCCTTCGTAGACTTAGTAGTCAAATCGCTACGCGGAGGTGGGTCCCTTGTCCCACAAACAAGCGAGTCTCATACACCAATTTGATGTCTGGCTTGGGACCTTAAAAATGGATATTATTATTATTTATGATTTTTTAATTATTTTATAATATGAATAATTTAGGGTGATGTATTACCATCTCTATACGATAATAATTTAGGGTGATGTATTTATCATCTCTCCATGGTAATAATTTAGGGTGATGTATTTATGATCTATCTATGGTAATAATTTAGGGCAGTGTATTTACGATCTCTCTGCGGTAATAATTTACGATCTCTGCAGTCATAATTTGTGATCTCTCTACGATAATAATTCACGATTTCTCTATGGTAATATAAAAACAATCTGGGGCATGTGCGTCTACAATCCGGCTTGCTGATATCAAGTGCACATATTCTTTATATTTTTCTAATACATATCTACTCATATATTTTCAAGTATGAATAATTCACCACAATTACCAAAGATTACCAAAAGTAGACCTAGCACAGTTACTCTACAGAGCCTCTATGAGTATATAGAGTCTTTAGAGAAACATATAGAAGAAAGAGAAGTCAAGCTACAAATAGAGTTAGCAGCCATGCTAGAAAATAAATTCACATCTCTTGAAGACAAGATCCAAAAACAAATAGAAAATAAAATAGAACTATTGGAGAATAAGATGGAGGCAATGGAGACTAGGTTATAGGTTATAGAAAAACAAAACCAAGATATGAAGCAAACATCCCAGCAAGTAGATGTTGATACTTTAGAGAGTCTTAAAATGAAGGACATGATTAAAGAGATAGAAGAAGAAGTTAATAGCCACCTCACCCTAAATAGTGTGGCAGGTAAATTAGATATCAAACCAATTAAAGATGAAATGAAAAAATTGATAGAATTAGACCATGAGCGTAACAAAAGGGTCTTGAACCTTATAATATTTAGTTTGAAAGAGGAGGTAGATGAGGATACTTTAGCCATAGCCCAGACCGAATTACATAACAAATTACAAATTGAAACAATGTCTCTCACAGAAGCAACAAGGTTGGGGAAACTAACTTAAAGGAAGGCTGATCTAAATAAAGGTGAACTCTATTGATCATAAGTATGACGTACTTAGTAAAATATCAAGTCTAAAAGGAATGGGAATATTTATAAATGAATATCTCATTCCAGAAGATCAAGTAGAATTGAGAAAGGAGGTTCAAAAGGTAAAGGAAGCTAGGAAGGAAGGAAAATGGGCAATAATCAGAAATAGAAAAGTCGTTATTCGAGATAGAAACCATAAATATAATAATAAATAGCAATTCAACATACTTCGGATTCTTTCTTGGAATTATCAAGGCTTTCCATGGAATAAAGGCCCCAAGCTAAGTTGGATCTCAAATGATGTTGATATTATTTTTCTTGTTGAAACTTGGGAGCACGGAGAATCTAAGGTCCCTAACATAGATGGCTTTACATTATGGTTTACCTGGAATACACGATCCTCTCGTAAAGGCGTTGGGGGTATAGCTTGTTACATTAAGAAGAACATCTCTCCCCATGCTAGGATTTATAAAAATGACCCTTACAACCAATATAGTTGGATAGAAATAACTGACATTTATGATAAAAAGACCTACATAGCAATCTATTATCCCCCCCCACCCATTAATTCTAACTTATATAAGAAAAAGAATCTAGATAAAAATAGTCCTTACAATGGTTTAGAAAATGATATTTCTAGCCTAAGGAATGAAGGCAATATCCTTTTAAGGGGTGACTTTAATGCTTGAACTTCAAGCAACCAAGCTAATATTCTAATCAATCATTCCAACCATAATCCTCTTTGGTTCGACAAAGACCTTCCTCTAGCTAGCTGGTACAAAAGGAGATCTGAAGACCTTGGGGAGAATTTGTTTGGGTCGGAGCTAGTCAAGCTCTGTAGTGCTTAGTGTTGAGTGATAAAAAGGGTCTTTTTAACTCCTAATTATATTCACATTAATTGTCAACCCAGGGACGACTTTTTATTTCAAGAGTGTACTCAGTCTGAGGCAGCTATTTACTCAAGAGTAATGTTTTGTAGTATAGTGCTAAAAATGCAAAAGTAAATGAATGCTTGAAACAAAATCTAATTAGAACAGCAAGAAACTCAAATGCTCTGTAATTAAATCATTCACTCAAACAACCATCAATCGAGGATACAGTAACAATAACTCATTCCTCTAGATATTGATGCAATTGAAATCAAACTAGAACAAGACAATCAATCTGAGAACGAGGAAGCAGTAACCAATGTTCTCTATAGTTGACAGCCCTGCTACACACCAAAGCAATCAATAATGCAAATAACAGAAAATGGAACAGTAATTAAGAAATGGAGCATCATCTACTTATATAAATAGGATTGAACATCAAAAATTTATCCTACGTAAATGAATGCATCAATAGTTATAATCAACAAGAATTGAGTAACAGCCTTTGAATTGAATAGAAAACAGAAATGGAATAGCATATTATCAAAGATAAAGTATAGAACAACGGATTAAATCTGAATGTACAGCGACCCAATTCAAGCACACAACACACTTATCATTAAAAGGGACAATAATCTGAGCTTTGATACAATACGCATGAATCACAGTTATAAAGTAACAACAATTGTAATGGAACAACAATCCTGAATAAACAACAGTCACAATTTAAGAATACATCATACAGTTGTACCGATTTAGGAACATACATCGCGGTTAATCTGTAATCGAATGAAAATCTGTAAGGAACAACAATGTTATATCAATTATCACAAAGAACAACAATGTGATACAAAGTTAAAATGATAACATAGCATTCTTGTTGCAGATAACGATAGTATCCAATCAATTATATATAATAGTGTTGATATGTAAAATAGTAAAGTGTGTCAGATTACTGAACAGAGTAAAAGAAAGAGATCAAACCACACATGAAGTGTAAAGATACAATACAGTAGCAGCAACAGCGTACTCCACCAGAGGCTGGGCCCTTAGCCACCAGCGGATGCTGCTAGGTTACTTCAGATGAAAAGAATGAACAACAACTCCCAAATCAGGTATTAATCATTGAATGGTGAAACAATTACAACACCTGAAGATTTGAGACTTACAGCATGAAACAATCATTTCTTCGTCCTATGCTATCATGAATTCCTAATTCTAAATCTCTAATTCTAAATCCTCAATTCTCCATTCTCTTAGCCATCCCCATTTTTGATCTTTGTTTTCATTTAAATAGAGAGAGATCAGAGAGCAATTATAATAGAGATAATTACAACATGATTTCTATTACAAAATTAGATTATTTCCAACCAATTGATCAAAAAGAAAATATATTTCCATCCATCTTTCAACAAGAGCAAGGCGAATTGGCTTTGCAGCTGAGATTTGGAGGACGGCCACAACAACAAATCTGAGAAAATCGTGTTCAAAGAACCCTGCGTTTTTCTCAATACAAGCCAAATTTGGGCAAAACCGTTCTTTAATAAAATTGGGTCTGTTCTGGACAAAACCCATGTTCCAAATTTTTCAAATTCGTCTTCATTTGCTCAGAATATCAACCGCAAAACTGTCACTTCTTATTCCAACGAATTTCTGAGTTGGCACTTTTAATAGTCAAATCTTCAATCTAGAAATTATCTTGGAGGTTAAAAATGGTGAATAATGTTATAACCAATTTATTAAAACTTTCATTGATAAAATCATGCATAATCATCAATTTATTAGAAATAAAGGAAGATAAATAATATTCATCCATAAGAGCATAAATCATTTATAGAATGGATTTAAATGATAAATTATAACAAATGATATAATAGAGAAGAGTAAAAATGGATGAAATAAGTTTTACAAAGTGGTCATATTCATGGCCCAACATACCCCCACACCGAATATATTGCATGTCCTCATGCAACAAAAACCTGAATATATTGTATGTCCTCATGCAACCCAAAGACAAAACCCATGTGTTAACCAAGCAATAAAATT
This sequence comes from Pinus taeda, assembly GCA_000404065.3. Taxonomy (NCBI): domain Eukaryota; kingdom Viridiplantae; phylum Streptophyta; class Pinopsida; order Pinales; family Pinaceae; genus Pinus; species Pinus taeda. The sequence goes on from APFE031284166.1 coordinate 68,856, forward strand.
TTTTCATCTCAGCTCATGAAATGGATAGAACAAATGAATTCTTCCTTAATTAATGAATATTCAATTTTAGCAATCTTGATGAAGGCATAACAATTAAGTTGCAGCAAAATATGATATAAATGACATCAACCTTCATTAACCATTTTCCCAAAAACTACAAACCAGATTTTGTTGAAATGTGGCAAGTAAATTTATAATATATGAATTCCTCTATGATCCAAAAATCAGATCGTTTTGATGCACGGATCATGAGATATAAACAAATGGCTATAGGTGAGAGTGCATGATTTCTGAAATTTTATGAACCAATTTATCTTGGAATTATTTGAGTATGTGTATTTTAATAATATGTCTGTGTTTTCCAGAGATCACAAGAATTGAGTTCATAGTTTTTAAAAGTATTATGGAAATCAATTTCTGCACTGAAATTGTATGCCTTGAATGAGAAAGAAAGTAGAAAACGTCCATCATGCGTAGCAATTCCTCCCCCTCTCTGAAAAATTAGCATGCCCTCATGTGATGCTAGAAAACAAATAGAGGTGGTTGCTACTATCTGTTGAAGTCTATGCTTGGTGTAAAACAACATGGAATAAGGGAGGTGTTGAGAATGAATAAGAATAGCAATGGATGATAAAAAATATGAATGACATGGTCATAAGAAAGAAATGAATGAAAACAACACTCCCCCAAACTGAAAGATGATCGCTGAAAAAGGGGAAGTGGTAAAGATGTGGAATGAAGGATGATAAATAATTTTCAAAATGGATTACATTAAATTCTCCTAAATTCATAATAAATCAGAAAATTATGCTATTTTACCTCAAGTTTTACCTCCAAAAAGAAAAATGTGGTATGAAATATATGTACTGGCAATTGTCGAAACTGACGTAGGAAGAGTTGGTGTTGAAAGTGATGCAAAAGGTGGAATCCAGGTAAGCACATCATGTCTGAAGAATTGTTCACGTTCACAAGTTTCTCGAGCCTCTTTCATTAGTTGCAATAGTGTGGTCATGCTACAAACAGAATTCTGCCCATACTTGTTGTTTTCCTATAAACAAAGCACTATTTGGCATACAATGTTCTTGAATCCATATTGTTAGTTTTGAATAGCAACAGATTAAGATGTATGCAAAAATTTCAATCAGAAAAACTTATGTATACAGGCAATAGTAATATTTTGTCAAATCAACAAGTTATGGCAGAGTGCAGTAATCATATCGCATGCTAGCCCATAATGCATACGTTCCCCTCTCCAACTAGAAAATGGATTCCATGACCATAAAACATATGAGAGGTGTTGTGTTGACAGCAAGGCAAGAGAATGAACAATATAGCAGTAAATGAAGCGGAGTACACATATCAATGATAGGACGACGAGAGTTATGGTTATAATGAGAGCAAAGTGTGTAAAGATAGTTATGAATAAAAGATAGGAGGCTTTGGATTGATGATAAGTTATGCGAAAGAGAAAAAGAACAACAATATGCCAAAAAGATGCTTCGCTGACGGTATTCTAGCTTAAAAATGATGTGATTGATTATAAAATAATTTCTCATGCATAAAGGTTCAAAATAGGGAAATAAATTAAGGAAATAACTTCTCTGATAAAAAGAAAAAAATAAGAAAAGGTTATTATAGTAATAATTGACGATAAGATATAACTTCAATACCATAAGCAGAGCCTCTGCTGCCAGAAGGTGTCCATAGCCTCGGCAGGGTTGCTTTTTAACCCATATGAGCCATGATCCTCAATTTATAAATATAGAATTCCATTGTTGTTCTACAGAAGAGATCAGTGTGCTGGCATGGTAACTAGATAACCACACTGCCATTCACTAGGAGGTAGCAAAAGTGATCAGGTCGGCTCGTGATGAGACCTCCTGTTCCAAGGATAATTTGGCTATCTAATGGATTATAACCATAGTGTGGTGGCCATATGAGAATGTCACTTTGTTATAGCTTTATGAACATGGTAGGCTGGCTCGTAATGAGACCCCCTATCCTCCATCCGTGAACAAAATTTTGTTGTTATTACACATTTTTATGATAAAAAGAGGGAGGCTGAGTACTCCTTAAGAGTAGGGATGGTGGAAGAAGTTGAACATGTCAATAGAAAAAAATATACCCATAATCTCATTTATTACAGACAGAGTAGATTATAACCAGGAAAGGTAGAACCAGCATGGTATTAAGATGATCAATCAATATCATGTTCAACAGAAAACAATGCAGTAAAGTAGTATATAAATAATTGTGTCCCTTTGAAAATAATCTATCATCAAGGAGATGTCTTGTTAAAGATCATAACGTGAATGATATTAACTTGCTTCAAAAGAATCCATAATTTTTGTCCTCATAAAAATAGTGTACTTCATGCCATGAAAGAAAATCAGTAAAATGTGGTTGAGATGAACTAGGAATAATCCCACAAAAGGAAGAAAGGGTTTCTCTCGAAAATACTCCTAAAGTGTTGCTCATTTGAAGGAACAACAAAAACACTAAAAAAAGTGTTGTTCTTTGTAGGGAACAACAAAGGAAATGCACACCAAAAAGCAAAAATACACACGAAAAAGTGTGAAAATGCAAATTCCGTTCCTTTGGAAAAAGGAACAACAGAAATTAAAAGTGTCGTTCCTTTAGAAAAACAGCAAAAGCGCAAGTGCCGTTTTTTTGGAAAGGGAACAGCAAAAATGAAAAGTGTCACTCCTTTGGAAAATGAACAGTAAAAACGCAAGTGTCGTTCCTTTGGAAAAGAAACAGTAAAAATGAAAAGTGTCATTCCTTTAGAAAAGGAACAGCAAAAATGCAAGTGTCGTTCCTTTGGAAAAGGAACAACAAAAATGAAAAGTGTCGTTCCTTTGGAAAAGGAACAGCAAAAACGCAAGTGTCGTTCCTTTGGAAAAGGAACAACAAAAATGACAAGTGGCATTCCTTTGGAAAAGGAACAACGAAAACGCAAGTGTCGTTCCTTTGGAAAAGGAACAACAAAAATGAAAAGTGTCGTTCCTTTGGAAAAGGAATAGCAAAAACGCAAGTGTCGTTCCTTTGGAAAAGGAACAACAAAAATGAAAAGTGTCATTCCTTTGGAAAAGGAACAATAAAAATGCAAGTGTCGTTCCTTTGGAAAAGGAACAACAAAAATGAAAAGTGTTGTTCCTTTGGAAAAGGAACAACAAAAACGCAACTGTTGTTCCTTTGGAAAAGGAACAGGAAAATGAACCGTGAAAAAGGAACAGCAAAATGAACCGTGGAAAAGGAACGACAAAATGAACCGTGGAAAAGGAACAGCAAAGTGAACCGTGAAAAAGGAACGACTGACACAAAAAGTGTTGTTATTTTGAAAAAAGAACAACAAAACGAAAATTTTGTCCCTTTAAAAAAGGAGTAGCAGAAACAACAAAAGTGCACACAAATGCTGTTCCTTCAGAAAAGGAACAACAAAATGCACAAGCATAAAATGCAAGCACGCAAAGAATGAATTAGATGTTCATTGTGTTGATGTTGAGGACGGGTTACAGTTTGAATGAAGCAACATCTGAAATACAAAATATAAGAGAAATTAAAAAATAAATAACATTTTATTTAAAAATACAGTATGTAAATAAGTAAATTAAGTTACAACAGCTATGATATTATGTAAAAAAATGATCTCTTTGAAAAATGTTTTGGCAACAGTGACAAGACATGAATTTTCAAATGGAAATCAATTCTTCATTTCTTCTATTATGAATCCATTGGGTAATGAGTTGGATGAAATTCCTGTTTCATTTAAAATTTCTTTCAAAATCACTCGTCCATAAATTGACCTTCTTTATTTTCCCAAGACCTGCAAAAAACGAGTATCTACCTGCAATAAAACATTAAATCATGGAGAAAGAGAGGTGCGGAGGCTCCCCTAATCCAAGAATTATGCAAAAAACTAACAAGTAGTTACTCTGTAAAACAAATCCACAGAGAAAATAACAAAGTAAAATTTATTTGTTACCTACGAGAGAGTAGTGGCCAATCATGCTAACCTGCAGTGTTTTAATCACAATTTCTTTTTTCTCGTCGAAATTGAGTGATTCCAAAGCCAAATGAGAGCTAATTCAAAGGTTTATCTCCCATAGAAATAGGTGTTAAATATTCAATGATATGATATGTCAATTTTAGTTAGAACAACCTCCATAATAGAATCATTTTCAATTACCCGGCTTAGACCAATAGTTGATATTTCAAGCATAACTTTTTCATTTGATGTTGGATTCGAATGATTAAAATTGAAAATTAAAGTAGATTCATTTATTTATCTCCAATAGAAACATATTTTGAAAACAAGAAGATTTGATAGGCCAAATACTGTAAAGAACAGCCGGAAAGACAGAGTTTTAAGAGTGCTGATTTACGATAGACAGTCAGTATTTTGATCATAACTTCCCCATACGATATCGAAAATGAGTGATTCCAATTGAATTGTAAACTATATTTATAGGGTACATGACCATAGAAACATGTTTTAAAATTTCATTCACTTAGGCCTCCAAAAACGGACTGTCCCAACTCTGTTCCTAAGCTGCCCGCCAGACATCTAGTCAATGTTTTGGTTCTAACGTTTTCGTTTCAAATCGAAATTGAGTGATTCAAATTGGGTTGGAAATTAGACATCAATGGATAATTGTGATAGAAACAAGTTTTAAAAATATTCCCTTTTGGTCCCTCAAAACATGAGTGTCCCGACTGTTTTTGCAGAAATGCCATCAAGCCCACAAGCCAAAAAAATATGATATTGAAGCATTTTTTCAAATTGGTGATAAAAGTGAATATGAGTGTTTGTAGAACTATTATTTCCATTATAATTCATCTACATAAACAAATGAATTAAAAAATTATTACCAATGTTGATTTTCATAGCATGTTGCAACAAAAAACAACTATTTTTATATAATAAAAAAAAACAAAATGCATTTATTTATTCCCTTATTTATTTTATTTCCTACACTAACCTATTTTGATTTGAAAAATGAATATGACTATGTATATGATTACTTCCAGTGGAGCCATTTTCGAAATAAGGCTTCACGTATACACATACCCAAATTTGAAAAATGCATATTAATGAAAATTAGGGTATGAGAAGCCAACTTCCCTTGAAAAAATGGTATCAAAAATTGTTGAAGCATAGAGTGATGTTGCAAACAAATGAAAGAGCAAAACCAATCTTCAATGTATCCGTTACTTTCTTGATTTCTCATATCCATCAGATCATGAAGTTCTTGAGCTTTTAAAATGGTTTGTTGATGCATACTAAAAGAAACCTCATTTTCTTCCATAGCTTCTACAATTTTTGAATTTGAAACATTCTGAATCTCATTGTAGTTTTCTCTAATGGCGCATGTGAGATAGAATGGGTGGGAAGGGTGTGTAAATTTTACAGTTCAACAATGTAAGCATGTTGTACTGGTTTATTGTGGTGAGGGTGTGGAATTAGTTGAGCAGGAAAATGTGTAAGGAATGGAGCATTGTGATGATGTGGTTGGTTGGGTTGAGTGAATAAATTTGATATGAAAGCAGGATGTTATGGAAGAGCTGGTGGAGAATATGGAGAATGTGCTTGTGCTACAAGATGAGGGAGAGTATTCATGCAATCATAAGGTGAACCATGCCAAACTTGTAGATAAGATTGGCGTTTATATTGAAATTGACATGGCTACCCTAGAACATGAGTATTCCATAATGGATTATGCAAGTAAGAGAATGGACAATAAGTGTTTTGAACCATACCTGTAGGCTATGATTTTCATGGTTTTGACCTTGTTGCAACTTCCTCACCTCTTTGATATGATACTTCCATCCTAGATAAGGAAGAGTAACCATCTATGGTATGCTCCTTTCGGTCATGAGTGAAAACACTTCATCAAATTCTTGATTTTTATGAACCTGCAAAGCATCCAATTTTGAACTTAGAGAGGTAATAAAATCAACTTTAAAATGTTCAAGTAAGTCATTGATTTCAGCTCTTATGTCTCCTATTCTTGTAGCAGATTTGGAAAAGAAATAACAAACATCTCTAGAATTCTTACCAGCCTTGGAGATTCCTCTTGAATACCTTATGCACAACTCACAAACATCATCATATGATAACTGAAAAACATCACCTTTTCGTACCAAATTTAAGAGTTATAGAAATTCATCTTTGATTCCTTTAATAAGGAGTGTTTTTAAGATCTCTTTTCCCAAATGCTTATAATTTGATTTTTGAAGGTTGTATTGAAATCGATCTACATAGTCCTCCAAACTTTCATCTTCCCCTTGTATCATACCGAAAATATCTTCATTGGCCTTGCAATAGTCTTGGTACTTCTTCAAGCATATGTTCTTCATGTCCTCCCATGTTTGGATGCAGTTCCCATCTAGGCTCATGAACCATTGGAGAGTTGCTCATTTTAGAGTAAGAGGAAACACTTTCAACCTTTGATCATTAGTACAATAATCATATCCTCTACAAAGTATTTTGAACTCAAATAAGAATGTATCTGGATCTTCATTTGCTAAACCATGAAAATTTGGTAAGGATGGGGGAATTATGTGCATTTGTGTCACTCCTCCTAGATCTTTGATAGGAAATTCAAAAGTAGAAATGTGAGCCATTTCTTACCATAGTAGAAGATGTTCTTCATGTGTTTATTCGAGGCTCCTTCTTCAAATGTTCCTGTCAATTGGTTAATGGAGTGGGTGGTGCTTACATCACCACTCGAGTGAAATCATGAGTTTTGTTTTTTAAAACTTCTATTTTTTTCTAGTCATTCACACAAAAATTCAAACATCTATTTCTACTCTAAGTTCTTTAACATTTATGTTGGAAAGCGGGTGGGGGAGCAGGGCTTGTACATGCTCTGTACGTAGGTTCTTACTTCCGTTTTTAATACCCAATTCTTTCCTAACAGACACTTATCAGATGCACACTACTCTTTTAAAAAATGGCTACACTCTCCCCGGCAAAGACGCCAAAATGTTGAGCGATAAAAAGGGTCTTTTAACTCCTAATTATCTTCACATTAATTGTCAACCCAGGGATGAATTTTTATTTCAAGAGTGTACTCAGTCTGAGGCAGCTATTTACTCAAGAGTAATGTTTTGCAATATAGTGCTAAAAATGGAAAAGTAAATGAATGCTTGAAAAAAATCTAATTAGAACAGCAAGAAACTCAAATGCTCTGTAATTAAATCATTCACTCAAACAACCATCAATCGAGGATATAGTAGCAATAACTCATTCCTATAGATATTGATGCAATTGAAATCAAACTAGAACAAGACAATCAATCTAAGAATGAGGAAGCAGTAACCAATTTTCTCTACAGTTGACAGCCCTGTTGCACACCAAAGCAATCAATACTGCAAATAACAGAAAATGGAACAACAATTAAGAAATGGAACATCATCTAGTTATATAAATAGGATTGAACTTCAAAACTCTATCCTACGTAAATGAATGCAGCAATATAATCAACAAGAATTGAGTAATAGCCTTTGAATTGAATAGCAAACAGAAATGGAACAGTAGATTATCAAAGATAAAGTATAGAATAACGGATTAAGTCTGAATGTATAGCAACCCAAGTCAAGCACGCAACACACTTATCATTAAAAGGGATGGTAATCTGAGCTTTGATACAATACGCATGAATCACAGCTATAAAGTAACATCAATTGTAATGGAACAACAATCCTGAATAAATAGCAGTCACAATTTAAGAATACATCATACAGTTGTACTGATTTAGGAACATACAACGCAGTTAATCTGTAATCGAATGACAATCTGTAAGGAACAACAATGTTATATCAATTATCAAAAGGAACAATAATGTGATACAAAGTTAAAATGATAACATAGCATTCCTGTTGCAGATAACGATAGTATCCAATCAAGTATATATAACAGCGCTGATATGTAAAATAGTAAAGTGTGTCAGATTACTGAACAGAGTAAAAGAAAGAGATCAAACCACAAATGAAGCGTAAAGATATAATACAGTAGCAGCAACAGCGTACTCCACCAGAGGCTGGGCCCTTAGACGCCAGCGAATGCTGCTGGGTTACTTCAGATGAAAAGAATGAATAGCAACTCCCAAATCAGGTATTAATCATTAAATGGTGAAACCATTACAACAGCTGAAGCTTTGAGACTTACAGCATGAAACAATCATTTCTTCCTCTTATCCTATCATGAATTCCTAATTCTAAATCTCTAATTCTAAATCCTCAATTCTCCATTCTCTTAGCCATCCCCATCTCTGATCTCCGTTTTCATTTAAATAGAGAGAGATCAGGAGCAGTTACAATAGAGATAATTACAACATGATTTCTATTACAAAATTAAATTATTTCCAACCAATTGATCAGAAAGAAAATATATTTCCATCCATTTTTCAACAAGAGAAAGGCGAATTTGGCTTTGCAACTGAGATTTGGAGGACAGCCGCAACAACAAATCTAAGAAAATCATGCTCAAAGAACCCTGTGTTTCTCTCAATACAAGCTGAATTTGGGCAAACCACTTTTCAATAAAGTTAATTGGGTCCGTTTTGGACAAAACCCATGTTCCATATTTTCCAAATTCGTCTTCATTTGCTCAGAATCTCAACCGCAAAACTGTCACTTCTCATTCCAGCGAATTTCTGAGTTGGCACTTTTAATAGCCAAATCTTCAATCTAGAAATTATCTTGGAGGTTAAAAATGGTGAATAATGTTATAACCAATTTATTAAAACTTTCATTGATAAAATCATGCATAATCATCAATTTATTAGAAATAAAGGAAGATAAATAATATTCATCCATAAGAGCATAACTCATTTATAAAATGGATTTAAATGATAAATTATAACAAATGATATAATAGAGAAGAGTAAAAATGGATGAAATAAGTGTTACAAAGTGGTCGTATTCATGGCCCAACACTGAGGATCTCATAATTTGCAACGGTCTAAAGAAGTGGCCCAATTCTAGCTAGATGACCTCATCCATGTGTTTGGTAGCAGTGTGGTAGACCATGTTATCTCTGATCTCCCTCTATACAGCGAAATAACAAATTTTGACATCTTAAATGACCATAAGCCTAAATCTGATCATAGGCCTTTACTTATAACTCTCAATTTTGTCATGCATAGAGATCCCATAGAAGATAATCCTTATAGCCAAAAGAAGTTAATCTTTGATAGAAATAAAAAAGATCTCTTTCTAAATGAATTAAAAACTAATTTGCTTCCTTTATATAGTATAGATAACATAGAAGATCTCTATCATAATTTTACTACAACCCTCTCATATTTTATTATCAATTTCTCAATTGAAGTTTCAAGTAATAAAAGAAATAGCAAAACCAACCCATGGTATGACAAAGATTGTAAAAGTGCAAGGAGAGAAATTGAGGAAGTTGTTGATGAATCTCTAAAAATTGGCAAGATAAAAATATACAAAGCCCTAAATAAAAGGGAAAAAAGGTAGTATATTCGTAAAAGACAAGAGCATCTCTTACACCTCTCTAAGGTATATCCTAAGAAATTCTAGAGATAGATTCTAACTAGGAAAACTAAAGATAATAATAAAATTGCTTTACACGACTGGAATTCCTATCTTAAAAAGTTTTATGAATCTCCAAATGTCATGGACAACTTTCAAACCCTGCTCACAATGAAAGAAGTTTTCTAATTAGAAGACATTGATTTTTGGGTTAATCGCTTGGCTAATGGGAAAGCTAAGGACATTGAAGGTTACCAGGTGGAAATCATAAAAATTGGAGGTCCTATCTGCATTCCCCACATTCACAAGCTTTTCAATCAAGCGGTCAAGCAAGGGTTCCCTAAACCATGGACTCAGCCTCATTATCCCTATTTTTAAAAGTGGGGATACAAATAACCCCTCTAATTATTAGACAATTATGATCAACCCTCTCCTAGCCAAGTTATATGGTATTATTTCGAAAAGGAAGTTGAGCATATGGCTTGAAAGTGAAGGTAAGCGAGCTAAAGGCCAAGCCAGTTTTAGAAAGCAACACTCAACAACAGACCACCTCGTTACACTTAGGATCATTATGGAGGAATTTCGCAATGATAAATCCAATCTCTTTTGTTGCATTGTGGACTTTAGAAAGGCTTTCGATATGATTCCTAGAAAAAACCTTTAGAATATATTAGAAGAGATAAAGGTTCCTTTTGAGTTGAGAGTTGCCGCTATAAGGTTATACGAGAATGTAATTTCCAAGTTAAAGAGCAATGAGAGGTGGTCGAAAGATATTAAGTGTAATATCAGAGTTAAACAAGGTTGCCCCCTCTCCCCTACCCTATTTGGCATTTGCCTTGACAAGCTAGAAGGTTGTTTAGAGGAAGCAGGATGTGTTGGCACAATCTTAGCTGGAATAGTCATCATCCTTCTTCTCGACGCTGATGATATTGTTCATCTTGCAAGGTACACATCTGATCTTGATAAGAAACTTATACTTCTTAAGGATTTCTGCTCTAATATGGGTATGATTATTAATACTCACAAAACAAAAGTAATGATTATCAAATCCAAGAAGGACACTTACGCTATTTTTTTGTATGACAATAGTAAGTTGGAAGAAGTGTCTTCCTACAAGTACGTAGGAATTGATATTAATCACAAGCTCAACGAGAACTATATCATTGAGAAAAGGATTAATGGGGGATGGAAAGCTTATTTTATTCTTGAAAATAATTGTAAAACGGATAACCTCGTAATGTGGGATAGAAAGAAGTTCTTGTTTGAAACTTTACTCTCTTCAGTTATCTTATATGGATGTGAGGTTTGGGGTTGTAGCATCGCTAGAGAATATTGGAGAAAGATTGAGCAAATCCAAAAGCATTTTATAACGTATAACCTCCAAATTAAAAGCAGCACACCCTATCTTATTCTCCTTATAGAAGTGGGTCTTTCCCCTATCGAGAGCATAACTATGACTAGGCTTCTGTTCTACAAGCACAAACTCAATAACATAGGAGACCATAGACTTCCTAAGCTAGCTTTAAATTCCAGCCAAAACCACCTAAGGCTCAAATGAGGTTGGTATAAAGACACCAAGGTCTGGTTAAACCATTGGGAGATCGACGAGAATGTTGCATTGCAAAACATTAATAACATTAAAAATATTGTTACTTCTAAGTTCAAAGAAAAAATGTGGTATAAGAAAGATTTAGCAGCGAAAATAAAATTAAGGTATTATAATGAGGTCATCAACCCCACCGTAGAAGATCAAAATTATCTCTCTGTTTTAACTAGCTCAAAGAAGAAAATTAAAGTAGCCAAGATTAAAACGAACTCTCATGAGCTCCATAGTGAAACGGGTCTTTGGGGAGTTCCTAAAACACCCTGGATGGAAAGGTTCTGCGATTTCTGTGAGAATACGAACATCAAGGATGAAAATCACTTCTTCTTAGAGTGCCCCATGTACAACCACATTAGATCTCAGTTTCAAAATCTTTGTTGCAATACTGACATTCCTAGCCTTTTACATTGTCAAAATTATAGTGAGCTCAGGAGGCTTCTCTCCATGTTTTTTGAGCATAGGAATAAAATCTTAAATCAAACTAAATAATTTGTTTCTTTAGGTCCGATAGACCAAAGTTTGGTCTCAGTGGACATTAACCACCACTACCATCATCATCATCATCATCATTAAAATATATTGTTCAATTGATTAGAAAAAGTAGCTCATAATAACATATCAATTTTAATATAATATTTGAATCGAAGTAGTTACCTCTATCATGGCTGGTTGTCACTATTTTTTTTGCTGGCTAAATATTCTTCTGTTTATCTTTCTTTTTTTAATAAATTATAATACTTACGATTTTTTTAATGTTT
>APFE031284184.1:0-14379 GCA_000404065.3 Pinus taeda
ACCTTCACAGTGGGGGTATGTTGGGCCTCAAACCTGCACTCATTTACCCATCCTCCCAACAGCCTTTTCCTACTCATTTCCTTCTTTTGTCATCATTTCCTTCATCAACTTGTTCAATTCATTGCATTATAGGACTTTTTAACATGATTTGCTAATTGTGCTAATGATTGACTGTTGGTTTAGATTTTTGGTTCAAGTGGTGCAATTCCGCAGCTAATACAGGATTTCCGCAGCCGGTCTCTGATTCCACAGCTGATCCCAGATTCCGCAGCCATTTTCTTATTTGCTATGATCTAGGTGTCCTCTAGAGAAAAGAGCCACATGGGCAAGTTTGTATGACTGTGTACATGTTGCGTGTGATGTCAGCTCAGCCAAACTGGCCGTCTACACCCCTGGTCAACGTGGAGGTAGCTCTGGTCAAACGGCAAGGTTGCAAACGGTGGCATGGCTCTGCGTGTTTGGTTGGAGCACGTAAGTCACAGCTGGCCTCTCCTTTAGCCACGAAGACTGCAGGGGACAAGAATCCAACAGTGGATTTATTAAACCATGATGACCGTTCCCTAGATCCGTGCACGGTGCAGCTGAACGTGTCTTTTTCCTAGCTGTTAGTTAGCTTAGTTTACGCACAGGACAGTTGATGTTCTTGCTATAAATAAAGCGTTTCTACACGCTGATTAGTTAGCTTTTGGGAAGTTAATCTTTTGCTGCTGTAAACTTTGTTTAAAGACTCTTTTATAAAGCGTTTACGCTCTCCACTGTGTTTTATTATGAGTTGATTTAATTCCAAGAAGACAGTTATGTTTCTATCTGCGTAGCTGATCTTTTAATTGGTTGAAGTGGATGGAGGGCCCCTGTCTGCTACAACCATTGTACAATAGCTTTTAAATTTACTTTCCTGCATTCCTTTTTTCCAATTTATCATGTATATTAATGTACAGTTTTGAATTATGCTACTTTATGTTTCTGTACTTTTCATGACTGATCAGTGTGTTTTTACAGCTTTGTTAGGAGCCCGGGACAGTGTGTTTTTCCTTCTCTTTAACACTAGTGGCATTTGAAGTTGTCTTATCTAAACTGCTGACTTTTGCTTTGATTTTCATTAGCTTCCTTGCTTAGTTAGTTTCTTTACTTAGTTTACTTTATTAAGTTTTGTCAAGTTGCTAACCTCTTAATGGTTCTTTTTATCATAATTCACTAACTTTTATGGGACCAAAACATCATCTAATTGCAGCTTGGTTTATTTAGTTTTAGACTCATATTGCTAATTCTCTCCTAACTCTTTTTCACATGATCAATTTAGCTAAAGACATAATGTTAAGGGAGAATTAAGTAGTGTGATTTGTCACTTAATTTTTGGATTGTTAGAGTAGTGTTTTTGCTTTCAACTGAGTTAATGTAGATATCGTTTTTATCAGCAGTAAAGGTATTGGACTAGTGCCATTAGTCTTTTGTTTAATGCTTTACTTTCATTTGATTCTTTAATTCCATTTCAAGTCATTGTTCAAGTTTTCTCTTTAAAATTCAAGAAGCATTTAGAAACCATCACATACACACACATTCACTCACTTGTTTATAACTTCATCACATCACATTAGGAAGATAAGTTAGACATAAACTAAAAACGACAAAAAGAAATAGGAACGGCTACTTAAGTATATATTGTACACTTCACTTCATCAGCTTACGAGCCCCGGGTTGACAATTTATGATAGCAATTTAGACAACACTAAATTGACCAAACAGCTGTCACTTGGTCAGCTGGCACAAGTCTGCTAGGGGCTTAAGCCAACTTCTATGAGCTCTGAGAAGAATCTTTTTAACTGATGGGTGGAAGATAACTCAAAAGAAGCTAATCTACTTGCGGAAGGAAATTGAAATGCTGGAAGAAAACACAAACCCTAGCAAAACCTAATTTTACCAGCTAGCCCTACTGATGCGAAAAAGAGGATGCAAGCTACTGAAAGCGATGCCATTACTTCTAATAAGGTAAAATACATGTGTCTAAGCTACTTATATCTGAAGAAAACATCTTTTTGCATTTTTGAATGAGTTGTCATAATTATCATGCATGTGCTTTCACTGTTTTTAACTGTGCAGAGGTGGATCGATGAGAGGAAATGCTTGCAGGAGGTTGGGAAGGTTCAAAGAGGGCCTAAGGGGTCCCTAGCACCCTTCCAGAGAGTTTCACAGAGTTTGGCTATCAAGAAACTGCTTCTGTGAGCTTCCACAGGAAGTCTCCAGGGGTTCTACAGGATGTTCTGGAGTTTCTACAGGATGTCTATAATTTTCTATAGGATGTTCAGAAATTGGATTTTGGAGGATGGATGGAGGAAGAAAGATGAAGGAATGGGTATGGAGGTGAGATAGGGGTGTAAGGAAGTTTAGGACTTGGTAGGTGGAGTTGAGGAGTGGCGAGGATGGTTGGATTTGTTCAAGGAGGGGTAGAACGATGTTGCACAAAAAGGATGAGATTCAGGGAAAAGTGAATGAATGTGACAAATGTGAGGCAAGAGTTCTAAGCAGAGGATGAAGCAGGTGGGATTGATGGATTACGGGCAGGTAGAGAAGTGTTACAGAATTTTTGCAAATTATTTCTTAAACGGAACAAACAAGAACTTGGAAAATCAAAGACCTAGTTACGTTAGCCTATTCTGACCTAGATAACAGCAAAGAAATGGAAAAGAAGTCTATTTGCAATGAAATCGGGTGAAATAACTATGCAGCTAAGCAATCATAAACCTAAACATGCAACCAAAACTGATATCAAGTCTTGCAAATGAGATTCTAACACTAATAATTGCATGGTGAAGCAAAGATAGTGTGTTTGGTGGCAGCAAAGTCACATTGGTCCCAGTTAATGATTCCACTGAGAGGGAGGTGAGATCCAAGGTGCTTGGTAGCCTTTTTCTAAAGATATTCCCTATGATTAACCTATCAAGTAAATCTGAACATGAAAAAGCCTTTAACCATCAACTATATTCTAAGTAACCAACAAGATGTCAATCTACTTAACAGAAATTATTTTGCAAAGACATAAAAAAACAAATAACAGTACATGAAGGAAGCCTTGGCACTTGGGTTGGGCCCAACCCCAAGAGCTGCAGGCTCCTAAAGAGAACTCAGAATTGATGCCAAATAAAGTTGCTTTCCATTACTCAAAAATAACCATGTCTCAAGAAAGATACACAACAGCAGCTACGAAAATGAGCTGAGAAAATAGCAACAGTCTAGTGCAAAATAACAATAGCCCAAAAAGTAACCTACGAATGCTAAAAGCCTTCCTATTTATGCCATACAAGGGGCCTCAATAGCCCTCCTTAACCCAAGGGGCTTGGTTGTCCCAATTGCTAGTAAACAGTCACTTTTCACCAAGCTGCTCAGCTACCTTTAGGATTCGTTTTGGTGGTCTGCTAAGCTCCACGTTGAGGGTGGAGATTTCGAGGAAGGGACATTTAATGCAAGAGAAATCCATCCTATGAATCCTCCCCCTTGTTCCTTCATGATTGGCTATATTTAGGCTCATAATTGCTCGGCTTTATTCCAAATTTTGTCCAAAAAACCTGAAATAACCACGTATTAGCCTTCTTGGTAAAGTGACCACCCTCATTCGTTCAACTAACATAAACATACCCAAAAAACATGCATAAACTATGAAAAATGGTGGATTGATCAAGAACAATCAGGCAAAATGAGCCCAATAAGTTACCCAATTCAGGGCTCATCATCACCCCCCTGCTAAATGGGTTGCTCATCCTCTGAGCAACTAGTCCATCTCCTCATCCTTGATTACCTTGATCGCCTCTCTCACGTCCCAGGCCTCCAAGGTGATATATTCTTCATGATCATGAAATCCGGCCTTTCTGTCCACTTCTTCCCACTGCCTGTGTTCCTCCTCTTCTTTGCCTCCTTCCAGCAGCCCCAAAAGCAAAGGAGTACTGAACTTGAGGCTGATCTAGTTGGCCTGAAGATTCTACATGGACTGTTTGTAGAGAGGTACTCTTTCCAAGGCCTCCCTCATCGTTGTTGGGGTGTGGTATTCTCTAATATTTAGGCTGTGGGACAATGAATTCCACCTACGGGAGCAAGCATGAACACAGTTGTCCCCCAACAATCTTTCCATGTCCTCAAAATGGACTATGGCTTGAGCTTGTCGTCCCATGTAATCTGATAGGGCCTAAGAGTCATTGGCCAAGTGCTGGTGGGTGGATATTAATGCTAAAGGATCCTCCGGTTCTACTCTAATCAATAGTGGCTCATGTAGTTCCTTGTCCATAATGTTTCAGACCTCTTCTGATCTCTTTTCTTCATGATTTAGCCAAGAGGCCACGACCATAAGTTGTATGTCTCCTACAACAGCGTTGGGGTCCCACAAATTCATGTTGGGAAGGGCCAAATTGTGTAGGTAGAACTCTGATAGTTTGGCCTTGTCCTCTGATGAGATGTTGTCACATACAGCCATGAATTGATGGTAAGTTTGAAATGGAGTGATGCCCCTTTGGGCCAAGGTGTTGATCTGAAACTGCAACCACTGATCCTTAAGGTATAGGGCGTATGATTTGGCAAGTTTCCTACACTGCAGAGCTTCCATCGCCTCCTTTTCCTACACCTGCTATTTTAGAGACTATATCTCCTGGGCTACTTGCAATTCCTTTTCCTGTAGTTGTCTAGTCAATGCCTCTATTTCTGCTTGCAACCCATCTTTCTTCTGCTATTCATCAAGTGTTTCTTTGGTTGTTGTGGGCTCCTCCTGTCACTGTTGTTCTCCCAAGCTGTGGGGCCTGTCTTCTTCAAAGTTTCCCTGTGACTGTAGCTGCCGTTTAAGTAGCTCATTTTCTTCCTATAGCTTGGCCCGCTGGCTGCTTTCTACATGTCGTACCATGGCCAATTCTTTCCTTGTCTCTTTGAGTTACTCCTCCAAGGGACCTATATCTGCCACACACTTGGACTTGGAAATTTTCATCCAAGTGTGGGTCCTCACCCTCTCCTCTTCTAGTGCAAAGAATAGTGGTACTGCGAATTTTTGGGGAATTATCCTCCCGGCCTCTAACATGTTATAGTAGGAGCCCAAGCTAGGCTGGGGGCTAGGTTCCACAATGTTTTCAGTCTTCTCTTCCTCCTGGGATAATTTAACTGCCTTTTCTTCCAATTCAATGGTGCCAAAAAGAATGGTGGGCTCCAGTATTACAGCAATAATGCTGCAACTCCTGGGACTCCCTTCTTTAATTTTATCAACCCAGTAGTTTGTAACAAACTTGGAAGCGACGATGTTGTATGCACAAGTACTATCTCTTGCCGCAGTTGTGACTTGGTCAGCTGGCACAAGTCCACTAGGGGCTTAAGCCAACTTCTATGAGCTCTCAGAAGAAGCTTTTTAACTGATGGATGAAAGCTAACTCAAAGGAAGCTAATCTACTTGCAGAAAGAAACTGAGAAGCTAAAAGAAAATGCAAACCCTATCAAACCCTAATTTTACTAGCTAGCCCTATTGAAGAAAAAAAGAGGATGCAAGCTACTGAAAGAGATGCCATTGACTTCTAGGAAGGTAAAATGCATGTGTCTAAGTTATCACTATCTGAAGAAAACATCTTTTTGTATTTTTGAATAAGTTGTCAGAATTATCATGCATGTGCTTTCATTGTTTTTTATTGTGCAGAGGTGGATCGATGAGAGAAAATGCTTGCAGGAGGTTGGAAAGGTTCGGAGAGGGCCTAAGGAGTCCCTAACACCCTTCTAGAGAGTTTCATAGAGTTTGGCTATGAATAAACCGCTTTCATGAGCTTCTACAGGAAGTCTGCAGGGGTTCTACAAGATGTTCTGGAATTTCTACAGGATGTCTGTAATTTTCTATAGGATGTTCAGAAATGGGATTTTGGAGGATGGATGGAGGGAAAAAGATGAAGGAGTGGGTATGGAGGTGAGATAATGGTGTGAGGAGGTTCAGGCCTTAGGGAATGGAGCTGAAGAGTGGCGAGGATGGTTGGATTTGTTCAAGGCGGAGTGGAGCAATGTTGCACAAAAATATGGGAATTAGGGAAAAGTGAGCAAATGGCAAATGTGAGGCAAGAATCTGGGTTGGAGGATGGAGCAGATGGGATTGGATGGAGAGGTATTACAGACACTCTACAAGTTATTTTTTGAATTTGACAAATGAAGACTTGGAAAATCAAGAACCTAATTACTTTGACCTAATCTGACCTAGATAACAGCAAAGGAAATGAACAGAAGTCTATTTGTAGCGAAATCATATGAAGTAACTATGCAACTAAGCAATCATGAACCTAAGCATGCAACCACAACTGGTATGAACTTCTGAAAATGAGAATCTAACACTAATAATTGCGTGATGAAGCAAAAACAATGTTTTTAGTGGCAGCAAGGACACCTTGGTCCCAGCTCATGGTCCCACTGAGGGAAAGGTAAGATCAGAGGTGCTTGATAGACTTTTTCTGAATATCTTCTCTCTTATTAACCTATCAAATAAATCTGAACATGAAAAGCCTTTTTAATCATCAAAAGCAACCTAAATAGCAAAACAAGATTTAAATCTAAATAGCAGATTTTATTCTAAGAATGCAGCAAAGACACATAAAAGTAAACAAAGGAGGTACTGGGCACTTGAGATGGGCCCAACCCCAAGAGCTACAGCCTCCTAAGAGAGATTAGAGCTGGTGCAAAGCTAGATTCATCTTTATTGATCAAAAGAATAAGTAAATTCCAAAATTGTCCACAAGGAAAACTTGAAAATGTGCTGAAATGCAGAGCTAAACTACTACCTAAAAAATGACTAAAAACCAAACTACAAACTAGCTAACTTCTGCCTACAAAGTGACTAACTAAAATGAGGTCGTACCCTACTTGAAAAACAAAATCATTTTCAAGTATAAGAATACTTCCAATGGAGCCATGTGCACATCGAGATTAGAGACAAAATGACGTGGAGGCTTGAAATGCATGCTTTGACAGCTATCTGGATTTCAAAGACCAAATGATTTGACTTTGAAGGGATGAAGCATAGCTAAGGAAGAGAGTACTACTGCAACTTAATGACCATCTGGAACCATATCTCAATATAGCTCTGATATCCTTGGTCCTTTTGCTGATCTAGATCATTCTTCATGTCACCTTCTACCATGACCTTCTCATCTTCCTCTTGTTGCTGATTTTTCTCTTGAGTACATGGAGGATTTGATGGTAACCATGAGGGAGCTTTCTCGATCTCTGATTCTGATGTCTTTTCTTCATCAAGTTCAGCCCATGGTTCTTTGATCTCCTCTTTTGAATCTTCTTTTGCTGGATGGGGTCCTTCAATGCTTTCAAGATAATCTCTTTTTTGCAATACTCTTCCTGAGCTATGGTGAAGATCATTGAGCTCAAGAGGAGTCATTTGGACATGTTGTGCCTCAAATTTGCAATTGGGTTGAGCTACTCAAATGGGCAGTTTTGGAAATGGTGGTATGGGTAGTTGAGTGGGGGTGTATATTTGAGATGGATGTGGATGGGGTTGTGGTTTGACAGGTGGTGGAGGCAAATGAGCAGGAGGAGAGTTGTACTGGGGCCTCCACCCCTGATGAGGTAAATTCCACAGAGGTTGAGGCTGAGCATAAGAGTGAAACGAATGAGCAACTGGAGAAGCATGGTATTGAGGAGGATACGACCAAGGAGGGGGTGTGGACCAAGAAGGATGAGCAGGGGGACCCCAAGAAGGCATGGAAGTGGCTTGATAGGGATCGTAATAGGTCTGGGATGTCCCTTGCATTCCCTGCTGGTAGGGTATGGGTCCATGTGGCCTCCTTTGGTTCATATAATGGAGTGATTTAGTGGCTCCTTTGGCTCTCTGATATGCATCTTTAAGTCTAGGCAAGGAAGGGCACTGATTCGTAGGATGGTATTCTTCACAGACGAAACACACTTCTAGGGAGTGCATTGGACATTCGTTCCTAGGATGCTTTCTAGTGCACCTAAGACAAAAGATGTCCAAAGCCCTCTTGGCTTCCTCTTGCTTCCTTTGGATTTGTAAGGTATCTAGTTGCATGGCAAGAAACTTCCTCATATCGCACTTGAAATCTTCCATCTAAGTTGCAACTTCGTTTTTGGATAAAGTATTGCTCCCAACATTTCTGCTTGTAGCCATTTGTTCCAGAGGAATGTTTCCTTCTTCTTCTCCCCTAGAGGTAGTTCAAATATGTCTTGATGTCCACCTAGGGGTTCTTCTTACTCACATAAATCAAAGAAGGGAGAAGGTTGGCTGTGTGAAGCAGTGGGGGGTGTTGTGCAAACATTTTTCTGACTTATCTCTACTCCTACAGGGCATGAAACGAAATCTTTTTGGGTGATTAAGGACTAATCTATTTTTCTCAAATGAAATTGCAGGAATGAAATGCTAGGCTACGCTTGCGGAATTGAAATGCTAATCTACGCTTGCAGAATTGAAATGATAATCTACGCTTGCAGAAATGAAATTTTGGAATTGAAATGCTAATCTATGAAAGCAGGAAATGTCTAATCTACTTTTGCGGAAATGAAATTGGTGAATGGAAATGAAATAAACTACTTAGCAGAAGGTTGTAATAGAAAATAGAATAATAGCAGCAATCACCAATACTCTAACGCTTCCCTGGCAACGGCGCCAAAAAGATGGTGGGCCCCAATATTGCAGCAATAATGCTACAATCTTTGGACTCCCTTCTTTAATTTTATCAACCCAGTAGTTCGTAACAAACTTGGAAGCGACGGTGTTGTATGCACAAGTACTAGCTCTTTCCGCAGCTGTCACTTGGTCAACTGGCACAAGTCCACTAGGGGCTTAAGCCAACTTCAATGAGCTCTGAGAAGAATATTTTTAACTGATGGATGAAAGCTAACTCAAAGGAAGCTAATCTACTTGTAGAAAGAAACTGAAAAGCTGAAAGGAAATGCAAACCCTAGCAAACCCTAATTTTACCAGCTAGCCCTACTAAAGCGAAAAAGAGGATGCAAGCTATTGAAAGAGATGCCATTGACTTCTAGGAAGGTAAAATGCATGTGTCTAAGTTATCACTATCTGAAGAAAACATATTTTTGTATTTTTGAATAAGTTGTCAGAATTATCATGCATGTGCTTTCACTGTTTTTTACTTGTGCGGCAGAGGCGGATTGGTGAGAGAAAATGCTTGAGGAGGTCTGGAAAGGTTCAGAGAGTTCCTAAGGGGTCGCTAAGCACCCTTCCAAAGAGTTTCACAGAGTTTGGTATCAAGAAACGCTTTCGTGAGCTTTCTACAGGAGTCTGCAGGGGTCTAACAAGATGTTCTAGAATTTCTATAGGATTGTCTGTAATTTCTAAGGAGTTCCAGAATGGGATTTTGGAGGATGGATGGAGGGAGAAAGATGAAGGAGTGGGTATGGAGGTGAGATAATGGTGTGAGGAGGTCCAGGCGTTGGGGAATGAAGTTGAAGAGTGGCGAGGATGGTTGGATTTGTTCAAGGCGAAGTAGAGCAATGATGCACAAAAATATGGAAATTAGGGCAAAGCGAGCGAATGTGGCAAACGTAAGGCAAGAATCCGGGTTGGAGAATGGATCAGGCGGGATTGATAGAGTATGGGTAGATAAAGGAGTATTACAGGTGCTCTACAAGTTATTTTTCAAACTGAACAAACAAAGACGTGGAAAATCAAGGACCTAATTACTTTGACCTAATCTGACCTATATATCAACAAAGAAAATGAGCAGAAGCTTATTTGCAATGAAATCATGTGAAATAACTAGGTAACTAAGCAAACATGAACCTAAGCATGCAACCACAACTGATATCAACTTCCGTAAATGAGGATCTAACACTAATAATTGCATGGTGAAGAAAAGACAGTGTTTTTGGTGGCAGCAAGGACACCTTGGTCCCAGCTCATTGTCCCACTGAGGGAGAGGTCAGATCAGAGGTGCTTGATAGCCTTTTTTTGAAGATCTTCTCTATTATTAAACTATCAAATCAATCTCAACATGAAAATCCTTTTTAATCATCAAAAGCAACCTAAATAACGAAACAAGATTTAAATCTAAATCGCAGATTTTATTCTAGGAATGCACCAAAAACACATAAAGGTAAACAAAGGAGGTATTGGGAACTTGGGTTGGGCCCAACCCCAAGAGCTATAGCCTCCTAAGAGAGATTAGAGCTGGTGCAAATCTAGATTCATATTTATTGATCAAAAGAATAGTTACATCCCAAAAACTGTCCACAAGGAAAAGCTCGAAAATGTGTTGAAATGCAGAGCTAACCTATTGCCT
This sequence comes from Pinus taeda, assembly GCA_000404065.3. NCBI lineage: Eukaryota > Viridiplantae > Streptophyta > Pinopsida > Pinales > Pinaceae > Pinus > Pinus taeda. The sequence continues at coordinate 10,263 of APFE031284184.1, forward strand.
AAAAAATGACTAAAATTGAACTAACCTATTGCCTAAAAAATGACTAAAATTGAACTACAAACTAGCTAACTTCTGCCTACAAAGTGACTAACTGAAATGAGGCCCTAAGCCCTCTTATTTGTACAAATTGAGGACCCCAACAGCCCTCCTAAACTTTAGGAACTCGACTGCCAAAACTTGTAGTTAACAGCACTTTACTAGCCCTTGCTCGGGTGCCCTTGTGATAATTTATTTGGTGGCCCTTGAACTCTGAGCTGATGGTGGAGAATTTGAGGTAAGGGCCCATAAATGAAGGGGACACCTTCCTAAAAATCCTCTCCACAAATTTGGCTGCCAAGTGCTCATTTAAACCTTTGATTTTGTCTCCAAATTGACCAAAAAGACTGCATAAAGAACACATTAGACTTGTTGGCATAATGACTAACCCAATTCACTCTATTAGCATAAATATAATAAAAAACATGCAATAAACTAATGAGAATGGTGGATTAAGTCGAATAAGGAGGTTGTATGAGCCCATATAATTATCCATTTTTGGGGCTCATCAATGAGTACAACAATTATGAAGACTGAAACTAGCTAAATTTCTCAACAAACTGAACACTGAAGGATAATATAATTTGAGAGAAAAGGAAATCAACAATATAATTTCTGGAGCAAGCATGGCATTTACACACAAAGACATATCTGCCACATATCCAATGGAAAATACACTTCTACTCAGATCATTGCTTTTGGTAATCATCTTTAGTGATGCCTTGTACATGGAGAACCTAAATTGGGCAGATTAGGAATGCCTAAATAATTTAGAGAAGTCGGGCATGCTTTTTGTAAGGATAAACCACAAATACAAAGCTTCCATAATAAAATCAAAAGAAACACATAAATTAAAATTTTACATGGAACCAACCAACCTAAGAAAGTAGCCAATGATAGCCATTTTTGGAATGGATTTTCCCATGATAGATTGTGAGTTGAATGACATGGAGAATAATTTTTCATATATGTTCACAAGGGATCATAGAACTTGTAGTTGAAAACCATCAACAATAATAACAACAAACATGTCATGTAGATTACATTATCTTATCTTTGAAATATGAAAAATTCATGCAAGTAATCCATAAGCTATATTTGGTACCCTACTCCAACAATATATGAAGAATTTCGAAGACGTGTGCATATCCTAGAGGTAACAAGTAGTTGATTACCATTGGTATTCAACTATGGTACTCAATGGTATGATTAATTCAAAGAATATTGTACTAATTAAGTGTGCATGCAAAACAAAGTTTCTCATGGTAGCTATAATTGAGGCTCTGTTGGGTCCCTATAATACTAGTGATTACCCCATTACTATTGTAGTTATACCCCTTATTAATATTGTTGTGCCCCTATTGTCCCCATATTGTTATTAATGTGCCCCATAGAATCCCTCTATTATTATTTTTGTGGCTTTATATTATTATTGTTAGGTCAGCTGGGTTATATTGTGACTCCTTAGACTCCTATATATAGAAAGGAGGTTTTGTCATTTGAATCATCCAAGAATTGTTCATTTATGTAATGTAAAGGAGGTTGCCCCCTCGAAGAGGCGGAATTCTAAGGTGTTGATCTATCTTTTCTATCTTTCTTGAAGCTGGTTTCATAACATTTGGTCTCAGAGCTTTGGATTCTAGGGTTTCACTGCTCCAAACAGGTCATCGTGGAATTTTCGCTATAACCTTTTTTCTGTGACATTTCAGAAGTTGAAAAAAAAACCCATTTGAGAAGACATCGCGCAAAATATCGGGTCCGAATTTTAGAGCTTTTTGCGATATATATGCAGAGATATGATCTGAGGAAGTTGGTCTTTTTGCAGATTCCTGAATTACATTCCAAACATGTGACTTGGGGAAAATCGTCATAAATTTTTCGCTGAGCATTGGATTGAAATTTCATAAGAAGGTGTATAAAAAGGACGAACTGTAGTTTCTTCTATATATCTTTCAGATCTAGAGGTCGAAACAGTGATTCGTGGCACGTCGTACAAGTTCGCTCTACTGAACTAGTCTATAAGTAGGTCACTGTGGGAGATTTCGCATAACTCTTCCTTGGAGAATCTAATTTGGATCAAACTAGTGGCATTGGAAAGAGGACACAGAGGGCTACCATAGGTCGCAATTTCAGAATTGGATGTTCTAAAAGTACAGAGATACATCAGAGGCAATATCGAGCTCCTACAAAGTAAAAGAAAAGGTGTGTAGATTCTTTTAAATTTTTGCTTAAGATTGGTTTGAAAATTTATTTTGAAGGAATTCAAAGGGTTAGTAGAGCATTATTATTGGTAACTGATGCCCCGAGGAAAGAAAATGCAAACACCTAGTAAGGAACCTGAAATCTCTAGCATGATTCATGAAGAAGAGGAAGAAATGCTACATGATATATCAAAATTACAAGAACAAGTGCAGCAAATGTCACTCTCACAAAAGTTAACAGAAGCTAAGATAAATGGCGTGGAAGCTAAGATGAATGGCATGGAAGCTAAGATGAAAAATTTGAAGATAGATTTGAACACAAATTTGAAGACATGCATGGCAGATTTGAAGACAAATTTGACAAATTTTCTACAAAAAATACTTACTAATGGTGAAAAGGTAGTAAAGGAAACTCATGATGCGAAGAAAAGAAATGTTAATCATGATATCATAGACTCTAATGTGGGTTTGAAGACCCACCATATTCCAAAAATTGATATGAGGAAGTTTGATGGCAAGGATCCTGCAACATGGATATTACAGATGGAGCAATTTTTCGATCTCAATAATGTGCAAAACACACAAAAGGTACGTATGGAAACTTTATATTTGGAACCAAATCAGTTGTATGGTATCAATGGCTTTGCTCTCGTAAACAATTTATCACTTGGGCAATTTTTACGGAAGAATTGATAGCACATTATGAGGATACAAAAAGCAACACTTTTTTTAGTCTATTGATAAGTCTCAAACAAAAGGGTTCAATAAAGGAGCACCTTGAGGAGTTCCAAAAATTGAACATAAGGGTAAAAGATATTCCAGAGGAGCATAGGATTGATGTGTTCATAGGGTCTTTAAAGGATAATATCCAACATGATGTTCACCTTTGGGAACCTGATTCATTAGAGAAGGCATTCAGGTTAGCAAGAAAAATGGAAAGCAAAATTATGGCAACCAGGAAGCATACCACTCACAACTATAAAGACGGAGTGTTGTTGCCCCTAGTCTTCCACAACCTATAAGGTTGACACCACAACAATTGGAAGAAAAAAGAGCAAAAGGGCTTTGTTACAGTTGTGATAGCAAATACACTAAAGGTCCTAAGTGTGCTGAGAAGAAATTATTCTACAGATTGTGAAAGAAGAAGAAAAGGAGCATAGGAAAGGTCAAAAGAAAGAGGGATATTACCCAAGAACAAAGCCTAGATAAAAGAAGAACGAATCCGACCATATCTTGTAATGCATTGGCATGAATTACCACTCCTCAAACCATCAAGATAGAAGGACAAATCAGAAGAAAAAGGTAATAGTTTTGATTGATTCAGGAAGCACCCACAATTTTATTCATTGTAAGGTAGCAAAAGAATTGAATTGCTTCCTATATCCAGCACCAGAGTGTCAAGTGATGATTGCAAATGGAGGAACAATAAATTGCTTGGGAAAGTGCCATAATATCAAGCTATCCATGGGAGAATATGTATTGACTAGCCCAATGCTTTCCATTCCAATGGGAGGTGCTGATGTTGTACTAGGAGTCCAATGGCTACAATCCTGGGGTACAATAGCTTTTAATTTTCAAGAAATTTTCATCAAATTTTCTACGGAAGGAACGGAAGTTGAATTAAGGGGTATTGCAGGGAACCGGGAAAGATAATCAGCTCTAATGGTATGACAAAAGCTTCTAAAAAAGGAACAAAAAGGTGTAATTGCACAATTATGTTCGCTAGATGTTTCCACATTGGAATCATCTATTTCTCCAGATCTCCAAATAGTCTTGGACAATCATTCCAAGGTATTTGAGACTCCAAAGGTCTCCCACCTATTCGTGATCATGATCATGCTATTCATCTGATTCCAGGAAGTGTTCCTCCAAACATCAGG